>CM060974.1:35710338-35797838 GCA_030765045.1 Tenodera sinensis
TCACAAATGTTAGCTCCCAAAACACTACACGAAAGCGCCCGACCTGTTTATATCCACTAACTAGGTCAATTTCTTGACCAACTTCAACGCAACGTTGTCGACTTACTGCATGTCTGAAAGAGTAGCTTGGAATGTTCCTTTGCGTCTTTTAAGTGATTAATTATTTCGAAACCCCGTGTGATGTCCCATAATTACTACCGAAGTTATGTCAGAAATAAGTTATCCTACGCATCTTACAAGTAACAAACTGTTATATTCGTACATTCTTGTGGAATTACAGATCAAATTTGCATACAAAATATTTATCTTTCCGAAATCGGCTGATCAAAGAACAAAATGTCAGAATTTTTTGTTTGTAATGCTTCTATGAAGCACATATTAGAAAGAATCTAATGACTTCCATTCCAACCTGTATATATTATAAATAGAAAGGATGAGAGGCCTCAGCATAGTCTTACACCGGTTGTAGTTTCTTGTCATTGAGATAATTGGTTATTTATTTTGCAGCTATCACGTTTTTCTTATATGCATAATTTACTGTGGAACTTGATCTTGGATTAAATTTGAAGTACAGTAGCTTATTCCTATTGACTATCGAAGACTTTTTTGAAATCGATAAAAGCAATGTGGGTTTCTAAATTGAATTCTTTATGTTTTTCTATCGGATAGATCTTAATGCCTGGAGAGAATAAGGATAACGCATGGAAGATTTAGATATGCCGAATAAAAGAATCCAGCAACATATTCATCTACCATATGTAGATATAATTGAACATTATTTAATACATTATCTGCACAGTCTGACAACAGAATAGGGCTGAAGAAGCGAATATTTTGTTTACTAATGCGGCTTCTGCTCTCAGGCATGCGTTCACAACTATGATGAAAATCCACAGTAGGCCAGAGCTCGAAAACTATTTTGCCAGCAGGAGACTTTGAAGTGCGTTTAGTTTTTACCAGTAGATTAGCAAAAAGACAGATCTCCTGCAAAATCAGTAGACCTGGCAACCCTGTCCATACCCCTGACACCTATAACTATCACATACACAATTTTAATCAGATATGTGTATTTATGGTGGAATGTAATGCCTTCTCTGTCTACGATGTACGTGCTGGTATAGAAAGTAATAAAGACTAAAAACACCGAAGTTGGCTGTTCACATGATGTTGAATCTTTATGTACGAGCCGCCACTGTGCTGGTGAAAAGCAGAAATACAGGCTAAGGCTACAGAGCTAATAATGAGTTTTAAAGCCACAGCGTGTTAATATTTATGTTAACGCATCCTATTCTGCAATAAGATGACTTGAATGGGTTCAGCGAACCATGTTATGTTTGGTTGTCCAACATATTTAATGATATTAAAATATATCTCACTCAGTAATATAGAGATCAGCCAGTGCTAGAGCTCACATAAACATAGAATTAGACCAGAGGTAACGCAACATCTTAGTGAACAGAGAAGCATGTCGGTCTCTAAGATCCGCCAGTGCTACAGATCTTGAAAGCATAGGCCTAACAACCTTATAAACGTTCCCTATAATTTAGTGGAACCAATGTATTTATTGGTACAGGATGCATTATCTTCTGTAGTAATGAGATCCGCCACTGCCGGCTCGCAAGTAGAAGTTTCCGCCACCTGTTTCCGCACAGTCGTAGCGAGCCACATGAAGGCACCCTACAGATAAGCAAGCTGTACATATTCACTGGAATGTAACAGATAGCCTGTTCTATATTAATGATATCCGCCACTGCTAGTTCTGCACTAGAGAAACCCACCACTGGTGTGCCCGTATTTTAGTGGACCACGCATATTTACTGACGATACGCCACTGCTGCAGATGTTACAAGCACAGATTTAGCGGACCATATGAAGGGGTCCTACGGTTTACTGGAACCAGCATATTTACATATTCCGTTTTAGCAGTGTCGGTCTGGTGGCTCAGTTGGTTAGGCACTGTTCTACTGATCCTAAGGTGTCGGGTTTAAATCGGCCCAGACCGATGGTTTTTTAAGGGTGCTCCATGTTAGTAGAAATACTGGCATGTAAAAGAACTGCGGCACAATGGTAGCATTGATATGATCCTGAAAATTGACAGCGTCGTTAACAAACAAAATATTTATTTTGATTCAGCAGTAGCGAAACCTGCCACTGCTACATATCTCATAAGCACAGAATTATCGAGGCATATGAAGTTTCCAGTTTAGTGGACCCAGCATATTTACTGGTATGTAACACATATACTGGTCTACATTAGTGAGATCCGCCACTGCTGGAGATCTCATAAGCACATACTTAGCGAGGCGTATGAAGGTACCCTACAGTTTAGTGAACCCAGCATATTTACTGGTATGTAACACATATCCTGCTCTACATTAGTGAGATCCGCCACTGCTACAGATCTCATAAGCACATACTTAGCGGACCGTATGAAGGTACCCTACAATTTAGTGGACCCAGCATATTTACTGGTATGTAACACATCCTGGTCTACATTAGTGAGATCCGTCACTGCTACAGATCTCATAAGCACAGACTTAGCGGACCGCATGAAGGTACCCTACAGTTTAGTGAGATCCGCCACTGCTACAGATCTCATAAGCACAGACTAGGCGAGGCGTATGAAGGTACCCTACAGTTTAGTGGACCCAGCATATTTACTGGTATGTAACACATATCCTGGTCTACATTAGTGAGATCCGCCACTGCCACAGATCTCATAAGCACAGACTAGGCGAGGCGTATGAAGGTACCCTACAGTTTAGTGGACCCAGCATATTTACTGGTATGTAACACATATCCTGGTCTACATTAGTGAGATCCGCCACTGCTACAGGTCTCATAAGCACAGACTAGGCGAGGCGTATGAAGGTACCCTACAGTTTAGTGGACCCAGCATATTTACTGGTATCTAACACATATCCTGGTCTACATTAATGAAATCCGCCACTGCTGGAGATCTCATAAGCACAGACTTAGTCAGGCGTATGAAGGTACCCTACAGTTTAGTGGACCCAGCATATTTACTGGTATGTAACACATATCCTGCTCTACATTAGTGAGATCCGCCACTGCTACAGATCTCATAAGCACAGACTTAGCGAGGCGTATGAAGGTACCCTACAGTTTAGTGGACCCAGCATATTTACTGGTATGTAACACATATCCTGGTCTACATTAGTGAGATCCGCCACTGCTACAGATCTCATAAGCACAGACTTAGCGAGGCGTATGAAGGTACCCTACAGTTTAGTGGACCCAGCATATTTACTGGTATGTAACACATATCCTGGTCTACATTAGTGAGATCCGCCACTGCTACAGATCTCATAAGCATAGACTTAGCGAGGCGTATGAAGGTACCCTACAGTTTAGTGGACCCAGCATATTTACTGGTATATAACACATATCCTGGTCTACATTAGTGAGATCCGCCACTGCTACAGATCGCATAAGCACAGACTTAGCGAGGCGTATGAAGGTACCCTACAGTTTAGTGGACCCAGCATATTTACTGGTATATAACACATATCCTGGTCTACATTAGTGAGATCCGCCACTGCTACAGATCGCATAAGCACAGACTTAGCGAGGCGTATGAAGGTACCCTACAGTTTAGTGGACCCAGCATATTTACTGGTATATAACACATATCCTGGTCTACATTAGTGAGATCCGCCACTGCTACAGATCTCATAAGCATAGACTTAGCGAGGCGTATGAAGGTACCCTACAGTTTAGTGGACCCAGCATATTTACTGGTATGTAACACATATCCTGGTCTACATTAGTGAGATCCGCCACTGCTGGAGATCTCATAAGCACAGACTTAGCGAGGCGTATGAAGGTACCCTACAGTTTAGTGGACCCAGCATATTTACTGGTATGTAACACATATCCGCTTCTGCGCCACAAGAAGGAGAAACTTCGGCAATTGAAGTCAATGATGTGGAACATTACGACTAAATAAATCAAGAGTGCTGTGTGTCGGGTCCCTTGGCTTGGTTTAGTCTGCCAGGGTCGTCTATATAAACATAATGTACGGGAGGGAGGCGGGCGAACTTCCTAACTGGAACAAGAATCTTCACCGCCAATGACCGACCGCATTTGCGCTGTGCATTTTATTCACTATGCTAAACATCATAGACGTCACGTTTTTAACAACTACCCAAAAGGGCACCAAAACCTCACACACAGAACATCGTTTTTAGCTTTTACTTTCTCTACTGGTAACTAGGGGAAGTATTGTATTCCACCCAAAAATTCGATGTCGAGATTTCACCGGAAATATATGCTTTGAGACCCCCTGAAACCAAAGAAAAGCATTTTTAGAAAAATTTCCGTGTGTATGTCAGTCTGTCAGTCTGTGCACAGCATAACTCAAAAATGAAAAGTGGGTTAAAAACCAACGTTGGTATTTAAGCTTAATGTCTTTCAAGGATGCGATACGAAGATTTTGAAGAAAATAGCCCCACGCTAAACTACCCTTTACATGGAAAATTTTTCGAAAATTTTGATTTTCTTGAAAATGGCTCTAACGATTTTGATTAAAATGTGACATGTTTCAGATATTTTTATGACAAACGATATGTATATCTTGAATTTTCTGACTATAGCCCCTGTAGTCGTATTTACTCTGGACTACTTTTGCTTAACTGGTAAACCGTTAGAGATAGACCAAATCTTACTGTGCGAAAAATGTAGAACTTGCTAAAGTACACTATTTATGTCCAAATAAATTTTCTTGTAACGTGAACCATTTCGTAGATATTCCTTGTTACGTGTGTGAGTTTCGAAAACTTAAAACGTGTGAAATGGAATATCGTTGTTCACTTTTTATATGTTAAGTGTGCAAAGAGAATGGAATCTCAAAGCTTTAAAAGATTTGACTATCGCTCAAAGCCTACTGTATTCCCATATTCTCCTTGCACCTGCAAGGAAATAAGCAATAAGATAATTTCTATAACATTTTATCGCAGCAAACACGAAGAAGATAAAGAGATATTTAAAATATTTTGCCATTTAAATATTTCAGTGTTCAAAAACGAGCTATACTATCACAAGTCCTCATAAACACTGTCATTTAAATATTCCAGTGTTCTAAAACGAGCTATACTATCACTAGTCCTAATAAACATTGTCATTTAAATATTCCAGTGTTCTAAACCGAGCTATACTATCACTAGTCCTAATAAACATTGTCATTTAAATATTCCAGTGTTCTAAAACGAGCTATACTATCACTAGTCGCCAAAAACACTGTCGTTTAAAGATTCCAGTGTTCTAAAGCGAGCTATACTATCACTAGTCCTAATAAACATTGTCATTTAAATATTCCAGTGTTCTAAACCGAGCTATACTATCACTAGTCCTAATAAACATTGTCATTTAAATATTCCAGTGTTCTAAAACGAGCTATACTATCACTAGTCGCCAAAAACACTGTCGTTTAAAGATTCCAGTGTTCTAAAGCGAGCTATACTATCACTAGTCCTAATAAACATTGTCATTTAAATATTCCAGTGTTCTAAACCGAGCTATACTATCACTAGTCCTAATAAACATTGTCATTTAAATATTCCAGTGTTCTAAAACGAGCTATACTATCACTAGTCCTAATAAACATTGTCATTTAAATATTCCAGTGTTCTAAAACGAGCTATACTATCACTAGTCGCCAAAAACACTGTCGTTTAAAGATTCCAGTGTTCTAAAGCGAGCTATACTATCACTAGTCCTAATAAACATTGTCATTTAAATATTCCAGTGTTCTAAACCGAGCTATACTATCACTAGTCCTAATAAACATTGTCATTTAAATATTCCAGTGTTCTAAAACGAGCTATACTATCACTAGTCCTAATAAACATTGTCATTTAAATATTCCAGTGTTCTAAACCGAGCTATACTATCACTAGTCCTAATAAACATTGTCATTTAAATATTCCAGTGTTCTAAAACGAGCTATACTATCACTAGTCGCCAAAAACACTGTCGTTTAAAGATTCCAGTGTTCTAAAGCGAGCTATACTATCACTAGTCCTAATAAACATTGTCATTTAAATATTCCAGTGTTCTAAACCGAGCTATACTATCACTAGTCCTAATAAACATTGTCATTTAAATATTCCAGTGTTCTAAAACGAGCTATACTATCACTAGTCGCCAAAAACACTGTCGTTTAAAGATTCCAGTGTTCTAAAGCGAGCTATACTATCACTAGTCGCCAAAAACACTGTCATTTAAATATTCCAGTGTTCTAAAACGAGCTATACTATCACTAGTCCTAATAAACATTGTCATTTAAATATTCCACTGTTCTAAAACGAGCTATACTATCACAAGTCCTCATAAACACTGTCGTTTAAATATTCCAGTGTTCTAAAACGAGCTATACTATCACTAGTCCTCATAAACACTGTCATTTAAATATTCCACTGTTCTAAAACGAGCTATACTATCACAAGTCCTCATAAACACTGTCGTTTAAATATTCCAGTGTTCTAAAACGAGCTATACTATCACAAGTCCTCATAAATACTGTCATTTAAATATTCCAGTGTTCTAAAACGAGCTATACTATCACTAGTCCTCATAAACACTGTCATTTAAATATTCCAGTGTTCTAAAACGAGCTATACTATCACTAGTCCTCATAAACACTGTCATTTAAATATTCCACTGTTCTAAAACGAGCTATACTATCACTAGTCCTAATAAACATTGTCATTTAAATATTCCAGTGTTCTAAAACGAGCTATACTATCACAAGTCCTCATAAACACTGTCATTTAAATATTCCACTGTTCTAAAACGAACTATACTATCACTAGTCCTAATAAACATTGTCATTTAAATATTCCAGTGTTCTAAAACGAGCTATACTATCACTAGTCCCCATAAGCACTGTCGTTTAAATATTCCAGTGTTCTAAAACGAGCTATACTATCACTAGTCCTCATAAACACTGTCACTTAAATATTCCAGTGTTCTAAAACTGTCTATACTATCACTAGTCCTCATAAACACTGTCACTTAAATATTCCAGTGTTCTAAAACTGTCTATACTATCACTAGTCCTCATAAATACTGTCATTTAAATATACCAGTGTTCTAAAACGAGCTACACTATCACTAGTCGCCATAAACAATGTCGTTTAAAGATTCCAGTGTTCTAAAACCAGCTATACTATCACTAGTCCTAATAAACACTGTTATTTAAGTATTCCAGTGTTCTAAAACCGGCTATACTATCACTAGTCCTCATAAACACTGTCACTTAAATATTTCAGGTTCTAAAATGAGCTATACTATCACTAGTCGCCATAAACACTGTTATTTAAGTATTCCAGTGTTCTAAAACCGGCTATACTATCACTAGTCCTCATAAACACTGTCATTTAAATATACCAGTGTTCTAAAACCGGCTATACTATCACTAGTCCCCATAAACACTGTCACTTGAATATTTCAGTGTTCTAAAACGAGCTATACTATCACTAGTCCTGTCATTTCAATCAGAGCAAGCGGCTAGCCGGCTACACCAGCTGACGTCACTAGCACGGAAGTCTACTGCGCATCTAGCTGGTGATACCCACCGTAATACTCAACAAGGAATTTCATTAAGTAGTGCCCGAACCAAGGTACATTAGAGCACAAAGTGAGGGGGCCAAAGTGCTTAAGGGCGTGTGTATACCGCAACAGTTAAGTTTGATTAGGATACAGCTTGTGTAATATGTGGATATTTTAAACATTGGTGCAGTGCCGTAGGGTTAGGCTGAATGACATACAGCAGTCGATATGATAGCAACCCCAATGCTGCCGCCGTTATTCCCCACCCAATATCCTGTCTAGCTTCCAGCTGATTCCCTTCCCACACGGGAGAAATGTTAGGATGGTTTTCCCTGTTCCATGCATCGGTTACCCAAGCACTTCTAATGTTTGGCTGCTATATTTTATTTGCATTTCCTGTTCGTATACCGTGGTCATGTAAAACCGGTGTACCACTGTCCAAACTATCTGTATCCAATGGAATTGCACACAAAAGAAACAGTGTCTGTCACACTATGATTCATTTTGGTCCAAAACAAATGACCGTTCACGTAGCGAGCGTGAGAAACAAACATGGCGGACGCAAATATTAACTTAGTGATTGCTATAATAAATATAGGTTTGGGATATATTTCCACGAGTCTAAGTAGCAAGAAAAGATGTACTAAAAGTAAAAGACGTTGCTGGACACCGTCATGAGAACAGGGCACAAACCGAGGTACAATTACTGAATCTACTACAACACGAATTGAGGTTAGAGGACACGAAAAACTCGCAGTTTTCTGCGAATTGGTGAATGATTTATTTCTGAACCTTTTACATCGTGCCGAAGGCAAAATTACACACCAGAACACAAATATGAGACAAACGCGAAAGAAATAAAGAACAATAATTGTAGTGGTTTTAATCTTAGTATCGATGGACAGGAGATTTGAACTCATTTCATAACATAAAATTTAAACATACTCCTAACTGGATTTCTTATTATATATGAAATATAATTATGTAATAACCAGCTCAGTAATATATTTCAATGGCTACGAAAAATCTTTATCAATATTCCAGAAATAATTAAACACTAAATATACTATACCACAAGTTTAAGATATTTGCACAACAAAATGAGTATATTGAAATTTCTGGCAATGATCTGTGCAGTTCTTTTCATTCAGAATTACATTGATGTAAATGTTAAAACCTTAAACGATAGAAAAAGTCTTAAGACACATATAGATCTTGTGTGTGAAACATACAATTTAAGTAAAATACGTCTTGTGGCCTTAACCATTTCCGAGATATTCTTTCTTACTTGTTTGAATTTTCAAATACTCTCGACTTTTTTAAATAATAAATCAATATTTAGTTTTTCTCGTGGTCATGCAAAGTACGTGGAATTTTAAAGGCATTACATAATGATCCGCCTTTTAAAAATCGAGTAAGTTCCTGTAAGAATGGTTTGTACAATAGTGAGTAGAGAAAGTCATGTGAATACTTAAATTATAGCGAAAATATCAGAAATTGTTTCATTAGGATAAAAGTCTTAGAAACAGCAATCGTTTGCTGAATGTTTACTATATTGTATATGTGTAATACCAAAATCATCAGAGCATGTGCACTTTGAAAATTTGACTGTCTCTTAACTAGGTCCTAGGAATAATCCTCGGCGGATTTTCTTAATCCGTCACATTTCTCCGAGTGGGTTGAGTGTATTTCCTCTAAGAGTTTGCCTATCTTTTGTTCGTAGGTTAGGGGTGACGCCACCGTCAATGCCTGGGGCCTGGTCCTGCACGTGGAGTTGCATTTGGTACTTTGAACTGCGTGGTGCGTCTTCTTCGTAAGTTCCCTCACTCCTTTGGTACTTTGGTACGGGAATGTAGCTTGCTTTGGCTTGTATGAAAACTTTGTTTTTGCATTTTCTTTCTGCTGATTTTATTGTATCAGCTCTCTTTATGGAATTATAATTCTTAGCCTATGTTTTAATATAATTAATTATTACCACTTTAATTGTAACTTACTATTACTGGGTTTTTGCAGATTTATAGGCCAATGAATTTTTTTATAATCCCCTGTAAAGAGGAATGAAACACAAAAACCATGTTTCTTCCTTAATAAAGGATATGGGTTTTAAAATGCAATGGTAAGATTGTTTACGTCATCAACACCAACCGCGCGGTGCAGGTACGTTGAATTTCACCACTTTGTTCTGCATAAGCAGCACTAATACGTTTTCATAAATTTATCTTGCAGGTATTTAAGATCAAGAGTAGACTTTACCGGAAAATGCACGTTTTCAGGCCCCCTGACTCCCAAAAAAGCATTTTTAGAAAAAGGTGCGTGTGTCTGTATGTCTGTCAGACTGTGAACAGCAGAACTAAAAAACGAAAAGTCTATTAAAAACCAATGTTGGTGTTCAAGTTTAATGCCTTTCGAGGATTCAACACGCAGATTTTGAAGAAAATTCCTTTATCCTAAACTGCCCTTTCCAAGGGAGATTTTCCAAAAATTTTTATTGTCTGAAAAATAGCTAACTTTTTGACTAAAAAGCTATATTTTAAAGATATATTTATGGTAAATTAAATGTATATTTTGAATTTTCTGGCTTAGACTATGTATTCCTGTTTACTCTTCGTGAACCGTGAGAGATATATCAAATCAAATGGAAGTTCGTTATCCACCTTTTTATCTGTTAGGCCGTGCAAAGACAACGGAATTTTAAAACTTTAAAATATCTGACTATCGTTGGAAGCCTACCGTATTCCCATATTTTCCTTGCATCTATAAGAAAATAAGCAATAATTTCTGAAAATGTTTATCTTAACTAACACAAGAAGATATAGGAATAGGTGTTTGTAAGAATAGTCAGTACAAAAGTAGAGAAATTAATATGAATGCAACACATCAGATGTTTATAGAAGCGTTTCTTAATGTTATTAAAAAGGTGAATACACGCCATTTTACAGAATGCTTTACTGGTAAGTTTTCCGGCTCCCAAGTGTTCCTTGGCGTTGTACCAAAGGCTGAAGTGCAGTCCTATATCCTTTATTTTTCCTGGCAGCCCTTGGAAATGTTTCTAAGAAATGTATAATAAAAATATTTGGCCTACAGTGTCATGAGGCAGTGTACTATGCGGGACTTAAATCTCGAACGAGTTTAAAAAATCCGTGCTGCACTCACGTGACTTTCTCCTATTCACTCTTCTACAAAACGTACTGATTAACGACATTTATTATTTTATCTACTTCATGTTAATTGAGATAGTGATTTGGAGACATGGTTTTATTTACATAGTTGATTGTAAGTGAAATAAGAATAGGGAAATACGTTGTGGTTAGTACTTGCATTACCTTTATGATGGCTTTATTCCATTCTTCTTGCATCATCAGAGAAAAGTGTTGCACTCACATGACTTTCTCGACTATTGTACTAACCATTGTTACAAACTCTTATTCCTATATCTTCTCCGTATTAAGATAAACATTTGTACAAATTATCTTATTGCTTATTTCCTTGTAGGTGCAAGGGGAATATTAGAATACAGTAGGCTTAATATTTTAAAGCTTTGAGATCTCCTTCTCTTTGCACACTAAACATATAAAAAAATGAACAACGATGTTCAACTTCATGAAAGTTTTAAGTTTTCCGAAACTCAAACACATAACAAGGAATATCTCCGAAATGGTTCACCCTACAAGAACATTTATTTGGACATAAATGTATTTTAGCAAGATATACATTTTTTGTATACTATGATTTGGTCTTTCCCTTACGGTTTACCAGTTATGTAAAAGTCGTTCAGAGTAAATGTGACTACAGGGGCTGTAGCCAGAAAATTCAAAGTATACATTTCATTTTTCATACAAATATCTTAAACATATGACATTTTAATCAAAATCGTTACAGCCATTTTCGGGAAAATCAAAATTTTCAAAATGTTTTCCATGTAAAGGGAGAAAATTTTATGCAAAATCTTCGTGTCGCATCCTTGAAAGACATTGAACTTAAATACCAACTTTGGTTTTTAATCGACATTTCGTTTTTGAGTTATACGGTCCACAGACTAACACATACACCGACGCGCGGTCCTTGTTCTAAAAATGCTTTTTTGGATTCAGGGGGTCTCAATACATATTTCCGGTGAAATCTCCACATTGAATTTTTGGGTGGAATACAATACTTCCCCTACTTACCAGTAGAGAAGGTAAAAGTGCTTTATTTTTATTTATTTTGTTCTATTTTTCTTATTTATTTTATTCAGGGAGTCTCAAAAGGTGTACTTCCCTACTCTATTTTGAATTTTTGGGTGGAATACAAATACTCTGACTATCTCTAAGGTCTGGTCGTTAACATGCTAACCTGTAAATCCAGAGGACCCTTGCTCGATTCCGGAATGAAGGGTGTTAAGCCTGATTCTATAAGGGTCTATAAGTGTGAATTAGATTATGAATTTAGTGTGATAGTAGTAGCAGTAGTAAAAGTGTATGTGGGATTGGAGAATGCTCAAAGGCCCCCGCACCTCGACCTAATGATCTTTTGTGCATTCCCCCCACCCCACCCCACCCCCCCCCCCCAACTCCTACTGGGAGTCCAGCGTGATGAATATCAAAAGAACACTCGGGCTTAAAAGTCCCACGTTTACAGTTGGGTTCGAACCCGGGAACACTTCATCACGGGAAATCACAGCTGTCAGTGCACCATGACAGGGAAATGTGGGCATTAAGAACTACAAACTTAAACATAAATTAACACCACTGTAGCACTGAACATCATTGCTGATGAGAAATTATTCCAAAGTTAGGATATCATCTTACCTAAGCAAGTGTTAAATGCAATATTACACAAATACTTCTTGAAGTACCTTTTTGCATATACTTAACAATAATAAGTGGAAAGGATGTTGGTCTTCAAAAGTGTAGGAAGATATGGAAGAGGTAGATATGAGATATCCGTGAATAAATGGGGAACATCACGTCAGGGGGCTTCGGAGAAAAGAAAAATTAAGGCTAGAAGATATTGATTGACAAGGCATTTTTCGCAATACAAGAGGAAAATTTTCTTGAAGCTACATAGGGAAATAAAAGCAGTCTGGGGTAGGAAAAGCATCTAGAAGTATGTGATAAGGATTCCGATGGGCGAGAACAGGAGTCAGCAACCTAAAAGGTACAGGTCATGATGAAGATATAGTCAAACAGAGTTATGCAGAGGACAAACATGGCAACAAAAATGGAAAAAACTTACATCGGGAAACACTAATCAGAAAGATTCTGACTGAGGGGGGGGGGGGGGGGACCACAAAATCAGTAGCGAAAATATTTCTAGGAGAAATGGATAAGAATGATCAAGAACAGCACGGAATTAAAGGCAGATTTAGAAGAACATAGCAAAAAAAAAAAAAAAAAAAAAAAAAAAAAAAAAAAAAAAAAAAAAAAAAAAAAACCAGGGCTAGTGGCCGAGTGTTTAAAGCGCTCTTGGTATTTAAATTTAATATTTTTCAAGCATGGGATACAAAGATTTTGAACACAATTCCTCTACTCTAAGTACCCTTTACATGGAAGTTTTTCAAAAGTTTTGATTTTCTGAAAAATGGCTCTAACCATTTTTTTAAATGCCATATACATATTTAACATATTTTTATGGCAAATTAAATGTACATTTTGAATTTTCTGGCTACAGCCCATGAAGTCCTGTTTACTCTGGATGACCTTTGCACAACTGGTAAACCGTACATCTCATTCAAACACAGAAGTTGTCTATATGAATTTTTTGTGGAACGAAACATTTCCTTGTTACTTGTGTAAAGTTTTGCAGTACTTAAGCTTTTCTTCTTCTGCCTGTTTGGCAGTGCAAATAGACCGGAATTTCAAAACTTTAAAAGATCTGACTATCGCTCAAAGCCTATTGTATTCCCATATTCTTGTTGTACCTAAATGTTTACCTTAACTAACACGAAGAAGATATAGGAATAAGAGTTTGTAAGAATGGTTAGTACAGGAGTAGAGAAAGTCATGGGAGTACAACACATCAGATTTTTGTTGCTCAGATTTGAAGAAACGAAGGTCTTCATGGAATCAGGTTCTCCTTAGAGTTCACTGTACCCAATAAGAAACCACCGAAGCGGTAGGATCCATTCCCTGATCCATTCTTTGGGGAGGAGGGTTTCGACACGGGTGCTTTCTTTTCCCACATTTCCCGCCCTTTCTTACCACCGTCATCCTGCCAATTCCACCGTTGCCAAGTCACCATGAACAGAAGTCTAATTTGTCTTCTTTCTCGTCCGAGGCCTTATCAAGGCTGGACAACATAAAACCTAGCCTTATCGTGATGAAGGAAGAGGGACTCCTGAAGCATTACTCCCTGTCCAGAGGCATTACGGACAGCAGTCGGTATTTTGCTGCAGGCAGACCAACCAATGCCCGCCATGTTTGATTATCATATCAATGACGGAATTACGACATCTACAAAGTGGCATTCCTGCTGTTTGCTGTATGGATTATGTTGGCAATACTGCTGTCATTTCAAATAATATAACACCTTACATAACCTCCAATTGGGCTGCCTCCTAGCTCAATCGGTAGAGCACCAGCCTACTGTGTGAGTGGTCCTGGGTTTGATTATAGTTTAGAACTATAAATGAGAGATTCGATGTGTGAGAGTGTGTGCTGTGATCTAATGTATAAAACCATAGTCTGCTAACGGCCGCGCCGTGGCCGAATGGCGACTGCATATGGGGTTTATGGTGGACAAAGCTGTGCCAGGGCGGGTTTCCTCCGGGTTCTTCTGTTTCCCCCGCAATCTCATTCCACAGCTGCTCCAATTTCATTCCATGTTTCATCAGTGTCACCGCCTGCGGTGCCGCATGTAGTAAAAGTGGGCGTTAAACACCACCCAAAAAATGGTATGATAATACGTTCCCAGATAAAGGGCGACCGATATGAGCATTTCAATTAAACGTGGGTTATAAATGGAGCAATGGAAAAAAAAAGAAGAAGCAATTTTGTCAACTCAATACACAGGACATTAATAATGATACGGGCTTCATTCAATACCCAACTTTTTTACCTTCTCTACTGCTAAGTAGGGGAAGTATTGAATTCCACCCAAAAATTCGATGTCGAGATTTCAGCGGAAGTATATATTTTAAGGACCCCTGAATCCAAAAAAAGCATTTTTAGAAAAAGGTCTGTGGACAGCATAACTCGAAAACGAAGAGTCAGTTAACAACCAAAGTTGGTATTTAAGCTTAATGTCATTCAAGGATGCGACACGAAGATTTTGAAGAAACTAGCCCCAACCTAAACTACCCTTTACATGGAATATTTTTAGAAAATTTTGATTTTGTTGAAAATGCTCTAACGATTTTGATTAAAACGCCATAGTTTGCGATATGTTTATGCCAAATAAAATGTATATCTTGAATTTTCTGGCTATAGCCCCTGTAGTTGTATTTATTGTGAACGACTTTTGCATAACTGGTAAACGGTTAGAGATAGACCAAATCATACTGTACAAAAATGTAGATCTTGCTAAAGTACACAATTTATGTCCCAATAAAGTTTCTTGTAGGTTGAATCATTTCGGATATATTCCTTGTTATGTGTGTGAGTTTCGGAAAAAACTTTCGTGAAACGGAACATCGTTGTTCATTTTTTTATGTGTTAAGTGTGCAAAGAGAACGGAATCTCAAAGCTTTAAAAGATTTGACTATCGCACAAAGCCTACTGTATTCTAATATTCCCTTTGCACCTACACGGAAATAAGCAATAAGATAATTTGTACAAATGTTTATCTCAACTAACACGAAGAAGATATAGGAATACGAGTTTTTAAGAATGGTTAGTACAAGAGTAGAGAAAGTCATATGAGTGCAACACATCAGAGTTTTTCCTTTTCTACTATGTTCATAGCATTTAGACGATGTGACACCCAAAAATTCAGTATAGAGCTTTCACGGTAAGTAGACGTTTCGAGAATGCCTAACCCTTTCTAGAAGTATTTTTATACAAAGGTCCGCATGTATGTGTCTCTGAATGGCATATCTCCGAAATGAATGGTGTGCTAGATACAAAATTTGGTTAACAGGTGGAATCAGGACTGAAAAATTCAATGCCATAGCCGGAATTTGAAACACAGATCTTCCGCCTATTGAGCGGCTGCTCTAACCACTAAGCTGCCATGATCAACTTGCCAGTACGACATTAAATTTCCCAGCCGATTCCTACTTTCCCGGTTAGACTACTGTGGAATCTCTACCGGGAAGCTACGAATCGGCTATATATATATATAGCATGTTACAGAATTCCAGCAACAAACTTTCAGGTGTTATAGATGTATTGGCACATATTCGTATAGGTCACAAATATTTGCAATTATGTAATATTTCATTTGAATATTCGTACTCATCACGCAAATCAAGACTTATCCTGTATCACGGTGACCTGACCCAGCTCCTTCTATTATCCCGTATAATCCAGTTCGCAGTTTCTTTCACATTTTATGATTTTAATTATTTCTTGAAGCATCATTTGTTTAAAGAGACTATTTTAATTTCTTTTCTCATCAATTAAGAATTGAAGATATTATTATTGGTGTCAGTGTATGATATTACTTTATCCATAGCAGTGTTGAGGTTATAATTTTAACGAGGTCAGTCGTATTTTTATAACTATATTAGTTACAAAACGCAATTCTAGGAATCCCACTTCTACACTAGTAGGACCAACTGACAAAATTCAGTCTGGTTACTTTTCTGTCACTGTATTGTCTTCTAAAATTTCATCACAAATACACAATTTTTTTCTGCTCGGCGTTAAGACAGGTCTTTCGTGCTATCATAACTATTACTTCAGTAACCTTTCACTGTCTTTTTTACTTTCTCTGTCTCTCTCACACTTCCTACACGTTAGAATCACTCGTAGAATTTACTTTACGACCTCGACGTATCTTTCACGACGACACACACGCGTATGTGTCTCGTACTCGCTGACAAACTCACCGACTCATGTCTGTCACCATAAACTAGTTCACTGCTGTTTTCTGGCCTCTTTATATAGCGGGGATGACGTAACACGAACCTTTCGCGAGCTCCTTCAAACACGCCGGCAGTGACGCAGCTGGATATTTCTCAAAGGTTCCCGAGAAAACGCCTTTTCTGTAGCCGCTTTGACTGTTGATCACCTAGAACGCCTTTGCCCGCTCGTTGGTATGTGACGTGAAATAACCCAGCCGCAACACTCCTTTGTTTTGCGCCGAGGCCGGTGTCACATTATTTACTGCTGGGGATATATTATTTCCATCAGCAGGCCTACAGCTGTGAGTTTAAATTTTTATTATATTTCATGAACTCAAAAACCGTTGGTATACTGTACCAAAGTGGTCGCCTAACGCTCTTCTAAAACTCCTGAACGTTTATTGCCTGAATTCTGTGACATTCTGTATATATTCTTATTTATAGAAACCTTTTCGGTATACGCTCTTAGAGATCCGTAGTAGAATATTGTCTGCTTTTAAGTAAAATGTATGGGTCATTAGTGCTTTGATGCAGGACTGTTCCCTTACTTTGAGTATCCCACTTCTACGTACAAAGGCTGCTAAAGAGGCAATGATGCTTATGCTAGTACACTTTCCATTGTTTCACAGAGATACCGCATAGAAATGGTCACATAAAGAGGTCTAGAACGTCTCTTCTTTTTGCCGAGTGAATGTTACAGAGGTAAAGGCCTGGGACTCATAGGCAGTACATAGATGAAGCTCGGGAACAACATGTAAAGTTTGTGTTTTATTTTTTCTTTATTAGATACAGTTATAACTGTATGAATTGCACCAGTATCATTTAGGTAAATCACCGCGTTGAACTTCAAACTCCATTTCACTTCATTCTTCCACCAGTTTTCACTTTTCAGAGCTTGTTTGATCAAGTTTATAAGTTAGTTTTAAATTTACAGCAGAGGTTTAGAAATTATGGATTTAAAATGACTATGCACAAAATTAAATATACCTATATTATATATTGGATTCGGGAGGCTTTAAATAAGGAAATAAATAAGAAAATTAAGAAGTTTTAGACCAGTTGACTTCTGTATGAATACATGCGATCTATATATTAATTATAAGGAAGAGATCAAGTGTTACTGAGTTTAGAAGATTAAGTAATAGGCACGGCCAATTAAGTCACTTCTATCTGATACTCAAAAAGAACTGCACAACCTGTGGAACCCCACAACACTAAACCACATATTTAAAGAATGTCTCAGTCCCTTAGAAAGAAAAACTGATTGTATTATTCAGAGTAGTGATAAATTACTAAAATTCTTTCATAATATAATATGATTTTAAATATATTTCTAGGTATAAATCAATTTAAATAGTAATACTTCACTTTGAATCTCTTAATGTTGTAATTACCTATTTAATATTCTATATATCCGTGTGTGGGGATGGGGTGGGGGTGGGGTGGGGGTTGGTGTGGGGTTGGAGTGAGTATGGTGGTGGATGAGGGGGTGTGGGTGTGTGTTAATTGGCTTTTGTTGAGTTCTTGTTTCATTAATGTTATCACACAATGATTTTAATCTTGTAATATTTTGCTCGTAAAAAAACCAATGGGTTATGCGACCTTTAGAAAAAGGTGTGTGTGTCTCTGTCTGCCTGCGTCCGTCTGTGTGTGTGTGTGTGTGTGTGTGTGTGTGTGTGTGTGTGTGTGTGTGTGTGTGTGTGTGTGTGTGTGGACAACATAACTCAAAACCGAAAAGTTGGTTAGAAACCAAAGTTGGTATTTAAGTTTAATGTCTTTCAAGGATGCGACACCAAGATTTTGAAGAAAATAGCCCCACCTTAAACTACCTTTTACATGGAAAGTTTTTCGAAAGTTTTGATTTTCCTGAAAATGCCTCTAACGATTTTGATTAAAATGACATATGTTCAACATATTTGCATGACAAATGAAATGTATATTTTGAATTTTTTGGCTGTAGCCTATGTAGTCCTGTTTACTCTGTATGACATTTGAATAACTCGTAAACCGTAAGAGATAGACAAAATCTTACTGTATAAAAAATGTAGACCTCGCTAAAACACACAATTTATGCCAAAATAAAATTTCTTGTAGGGTGAACCATTTTGGAGATATTCCTCGTTATGTGTGTCAGTTTTGCAAAACTTAGGAATAGAACATCGTTGTTCATTTCTTTATATGTTAAGCGTGCAAAGAGAACGTGATCTCAAAGCTTTAAAATATTTGACTATCGCTCAAAGACTACTGTATTCTAACATTCCCCTTGCACCTACAAGGAAATAAGCAATAAGATAATTTGTACAAATTTTTATCTCAACTAATACGAAGATATAGGAATAAGAGTTTGTAAGAATAACGTGTGCAACACGTCAGATAGAGTTGGGTAGAGTTCGATACCTTCAGTACTTATTAGATACATGGTAGAGAAAGAAAAAAATCTTACTATCTTTCCAGCCCATGTTATGCGAGTAGAGAAAGTCATATAAGTATTAAGAATATTTCTATTTTAATACGTCTCGAGATGTCAGTTAAGTTTAACGTCACAGAGGATAGGGCTTTCGTTATGAGAAAGAATAAAATACAAATATGTAATTTTGTTCCCCTCAGCCTAACAGGATGTGACAGATGTAGATACCTGGACGTAAAAATTACGAAGTTGCCAGCGTGGGATCTTTTTGTAACCAGAGAGCCAAAGTTTCTCACAAATACACATCTGGAGGCAAACAGAAAAGCAGAGACCTGAATGCCTGCCTGACATACGATAGATGGATGAATCAGCAGAATTTTTTATCATACACAGAGAAGGGTGTGAGACGAGGGTTAATGTGGTGTGACAAGCCGTTCCTTCACCAGACGCTCCATTAAACCCCTAACGGAGTCTGCCACATCACTTTGCTCTGTGGAATCAGACTTTCCCTGTGATAGCATACCGTAATTGCTCCCATGGTCTTTAACTGTTGATATGGCTTGACTGCGTTCGTTAAACAGACATTATCTGGTCACATTTGCAAGGCATTACATCAAATCATGTTTGACAGGAACTATAAAAAAGATAACGCTTGCCACACTTTTGATGATGGCTGCAATATCTCCGTGTTTGATGAATCTCCTGCCGGCTGCAGCAGATAATGCCGAAATGTGACATATTTTTCTTAGGGCAGTACCTTCAGCACTTGGGGTGGAACCATTGCTAGAGAAACTAAAGAGAAACAACAGAAAATAATTTGAACATCTACAGAGGATGCCGAACTACAGACTGCCCACTTTAGCAATGAAATATAAAGCAAAAGGCAAACGTGATGTTGGAAGTCCTAGAGCAAAATGTGTACCAGAACAGATTCAGTACGAACCTAATCCTTGAAGGCAAACATGCAGAAGTGTGATTCTGTATTTCAAGTAATTTCAGGGCAAAAGGTACATGATTTCACATTTTTACTTTCTCTACTGGTATTGTATTCCACCCAAAAATTCGAAGTCGAGATTTCACCGGAAAGACATGTTTTGAGGCCCCCTGAATCCAAAAAAAAAAGCATTTTTAGAAAAAGGTCCGTGTGTCTGTGTGTCTGTGTGTCTGTGTGTCTGTCAGCCTGTCAGTCTGTTAGTCTGTCAGTCTGTTAGTCTGTCAGTCTGTGGACAGCATAGCTCAAAAACGAAAAGTCGGTTAAAAACCAAAGTTGGTATTTAAGTTTAATGTCGTTCAAGAATGTGACACGAAGATTTTGAAGAAAATAGCCCCACCTTAAACTACCCTTTACATGGAAAATTTTTCGAAAATTTTGATTTTCTTGAAAATGGCTCTAACGATTTTGATTAAAATGTCATATGTTTGAGATATTTTTATGACAAATGAAATGTATATCTTGAATTTTCTGGCTATAGCCCCTGTAGTCGTATTTACTCTGGACGACTTTTGCATAACTGGTAAACCGTTAGAGATAGACCAAATTATACTATACAAAAAATGTAAATCTTGCTAAAATACACAATTTATGTCTGAATAAATTTTCTTGTAGGGTGAACCATTTCGGAGATATACCTTGTTATGTGTGTGAGTTTCGGAAAACTTGGAACTTTCGTGAAATGGGTCATCGTTGTTCATTTTTTTATATGTTACGTGTACAAAGAGAACGGAATCTCAAAGCTTTAAAAGATTTGACTATCGCACAAAGCCTACTATATTCCAATATTCCCCTTGCACCTACAAGGAAATAAGCAATAAGATAATTTGTACAAATGTTTATTTTAACTAACACGAAGAAGATATAGGAATAAGAGTTTGTAAGAATGGTTAGTACCAGAGTTGAGAAAGTCATGTGAGTGGAACACATCAAATTTTTGACTAATGATGTTTTATGTCTTTGTCCCCATCTCCCTTGCACTTAACAATGAAATCAGGATTACAAGCATTTCTACAAATGTTTATTTGGATTAACGTGAAGCAGATGGAAGAATGTACTTCTTTTAAGAATAATTTGTTGAAGAATGGACAGAGAAAATCATGTAAATATAACACATCACCTTTTATGTTTATCTCTGCATCATCATTATCAACTCGAAAAGGCAACACTTCTGCAAGCGATGGGACTGAGTGTGAAGGATAAATGATTTCAGTCATTACGAGCAAAAGCATTGATTGAAGCATCGCCATAGAAAACGTCTGCAAACAATGTGGTTGTAATACATGCAAAGAACGCAGGGACCCCCCCCCCCCCCAAAAGGGTAAAAGGCCATTTGTGACAGGAGCTGCAACGAGCGAGGGGTCCATGTTAACTTTTTTACGACATGCCACGTGAGCGAATCATTAAGGAGTGACACAAGCATGGAGGTGAAGGGGGGAGCAGAATATACCCTCGAATAACCGTGAGGCTTACTGCTGACTAAAAGCTTTGGTCTCCTCTCATTTAAGAAAACTGCCGATAGTCTTTACTCGTTTACGAGAATGGCTAGAGACCTCATTTGCTCGCTTCTACAAAATCGCGGTGACAGCTGTAGACGCATTCTGATCAGAGTTGTGAAGGACAGCCTTCCAATAACACTAAAACCTTACTCTTCGTCTTGCTTATGAGGTCTGCTGTTAATGAATGGTGAATATTCAAATTATTCGGTGTAACTAAATATTACTATTTTTAATGAAAGCTTATTTAAGGTCACTTTAACTATGTTGGTCTTATCGCAACCGATTTTAATTCTTACAACATATATTTACAAGAATGGTGTACAAGGATAGTTGTGTTATTGAAATAACAATGGTTCTAAGTGCCACTTCTGACAAAATGTGAATTTTTGTTTCCGATGGTGCTATGGACCATTGCTAATAACTAGGGCCCGGATTCTTAGTTTTTTAACTACTTTATTCCTTGATAGTTAACTGCAGTGGTTTAATTTAAGTATGTGTTTCATGATCATTGAAGCAAAATACTTGAATCTTATAAATCCTAAAAATGACTAAATGAGACTTCAAAACCTAAAAGACGCTTAGTCTCCTATTTATTTTAAAATTTAAAAAAAAAGAAAACTATTTTAAAATGGGAAAATGAAACGTTTATGAAATTGTGAATGTACTTTGACTGTTACATCTTTGCTACGTCTTTTCGCTTATGTATGCTTAGAGGAGTAGTAACAATGCAAGAGGCAACTGTTTGTATTTAGCTTTTTTGGGACCAAGCTCTGTATTGTTGCAAGTAAGGAATGCGGAGATTGTTGTCGAGGGGAAAGGGGTCATTAGGAGAACCCGCCATAAGCTCAAACCAATCAGTTTAAAAACAGTATCCATTGTGTTCAGTCGACTATCGCGTATTGTTAATAAATACAATTACTACATCGTCAGAAGTCAATTTTTCGTTAGATTAAGCAGGTAATTTAAGGAGCCAGTGTCTACCTGAAGTCAGCTGATCTCGAAGGTGGTTGATTCGTCAGTGGATAGGTAACGATCCGAACTTCACCACAAATGGCAAAGTAATATTTTGCCAAATCTGCCAAAAGCGAAAGAAACCATGCCCACAGACACAAAAGCTTTAACAAATATGAACACCTTCTATACTGCATAGATAAAGTCACATTAAGCGGCTAGGTGCTGTGCAGATATACCGTACAGGAGAACCTGTACGACCTGTTCTCGAATGCTGGAATGCAGGTAAGGATTAAACACCTGTTATAATGCACATAGCGTATAAACTATAATTTTATTTACGTATTTTCCAGGTGCCCTCTGGCCAAAAATCGCATTTTGAGCAGCACAAAGGATTTACAGCACATACCAGCAACATTGCTATAAAAAGAGGACAGTTAATAATAAAATTAATAAACAATAATAATACAAAATTATTTCAGGAGGTTAAAGAACTTAAAAAAAAAAAAAAAAAAAAAAAAAAAAACTTTTTTAAGATACAAAAATAACTAAAAAGCTATTGTAGACTATCTTCCACATGAAAAAGACAAACTCTTTTATCTCGTTATTTGTTCGCAAACACACATAACTATGCTTTTTCTATTACATTTCAACAACATATTACTTATCATCTTTGCCAACTGTTCAGCGTGCTAATATTGTTACAATTGTTTATGTCACACAGCACCTTCTATCATTTATGTGTTTTTCTGTAACAAAAACTTGTATTTATGTTAAATTACCCATCTCTATGTGTGAAGAGTGTTGTATTTGTACGTTCATCAGAATGTATTACGTTTTTTTAGGTTAAGCACCTTCAGTAAAGAGTTTTCCTTGAATAACTCGGTTTCTTTATTTTGGCACTTAGTTATTTCAATAACACAATTTGGTAAACTACAGGATGTTGAAAACAAGTGTCCGATATTGCAGCAGGAGTTGGGTTTGGTCAAAACTAGAATAAATGTTCCTGTAAACATATGTCCGGAAACAAATAGTTATTGAGATATGAGCCATTTTAGAAAAATGGCGAGTGGGGAGGCCATGTTACTCGACTTCCTCCACCAATCCATCGTCCATTAAATGTTTGGTTTAAGTATTGTTTCACGGTGCGTACAAAATGGAGTGGTGCCCCATCACGCATAAACCAAGCACAACTGCTCCAAAAGCACGAGTAACTCAGAAATCGATTAATTTGTTAATCTGCTCGGTAAAATGTATGACCCTAGGAAGTCTGTCCTGTCCACAATTCCGACCCACACATTGGGAGACTAAAGTGATTCTGATACTTAAACCAAACATTTAATAGACGATGGATTGGTCGAGGAGGTCCAGTAGTACTGAATTACAGTATACGACCACATGCTTCCTTAGACTTTCCATTCTGAAAGATTGACGATTGTCAGGAAGAACTGACATTGAATTTCGAATTTTCCTTGCCAGTTAAATGTTGTATTACTGTGAACGTTGGTCTACCGTTATAGCTTTACCACATGGCAGACGATACAGGATTTTACAACTGAAAATACCCCTAAATTCCCCAGCATATTGTTGTACTACTTTTCACTGCCTGTTTAACCCGTTGTGAACTCAAAATTATTTATATGTAACTTCCCAACACCACAACAGCACTAAAACATCATATAACTTTGTGGATTTACAAATGACTAATTGTCCATATAGTTTCATGGCCACCTACAAGTACTCGTATAGACTAGGGACTGTGAATCCATAACAGATGCTGAATCAAGCACATGGCATTGGAAGAATTCCCCGTTCTTACGCAGCTTGAGAAAGCAGGATGTGTATATTTTCTTCCAACTAAAGGGATACTTTAGCTGATATATCAGTGGTGGTAGCGTGTCTGCCTCACGACCAAAAGGCCGTGGGTTCGAATCTCGCTTAGGGTGAGTTATCCGGTTTCTCTTCGTGGTTTTCCCTTATCCTGAGAAGACGAATGTCGTGTAATTTAAAGCTCTGTAGACCTCGGTCTCATTTGAGCATCATTTCACCCATTTCATTCACCGTCCAATATGACACTACGTTGGAGGATCTTAATAAAATTAAATAGAATTTCTTCCAATAATGGATACCAAAATGCGAGATCTGGCCTATGTAATTGAGCATTAAACAAAGATGTTGACTCCTCTTTTATGGCTTTAGACGAGGTTCCTTTATGCGATGTTTTGTAATTCATGTGAATATCCGAAAATATTTATTTACATTAATAAATCAGAAAATATGTGTTTTTATGTGCCAGTGAATATTAGGAAAGCTAAACTCAGTTTCATCTTCGAATTAGAACGCATAGAAAATATGTACTTAGCTAAAAATCTGAGCCTGAGTAATAATTATTTTCTTGAATCTTTTGCTTACAGCCTGCAGCCCAAATTACAAGTATTTTAGGAAAAAATAATTTATGTTAAATTAGGATTACGAATGTACCCCAAAATATAAACGAACCTTTAAAAATGCTACTGATTTAGGATGTTTTGATAAGATGCAAAGGTTCTTTTGGTTGACAAACAAAATGTAAATAGCGTGTGACATCATTAGCTGAAAAATAGTATTGAGGTAACAAATTTTGAATTCACATTTGTTTTACAAGCAGCTATGTGTTTTTTCTATATTATTTTTGCTATTACTCAAGAAAATTCAGTCTCACATAATATAATGTACATATATTGAAGCTTTTATTCAACTGTCGGTCTGGGTGGCTCAGTTGGTTAGATGCTGGCCTACTGATCTCAAGGTCGCGGGTTCAAATTCGGCCCAGACCGAAGTTTTTAAGTGTGGTTAGGAACGACAGATTTACTGACATGTAACAACTCCTACGAGACGAAATTCTGGCACACCGGCGACGCTGATGTGATCCTGGCAACTGACAGCGTCGTTAAACAACGAAAACAATTCCAATTGTTTCTTTATTCAACTAATGTGTTACGAATGAAATAAATATTACGAAAAAATATATAAAGTAACAATAATTGTTATGGTATATTAGGGAACAGTTTCATTGTTAATTTCAACTTCCTCATCTGAAAACTCCCAAGATATGTAATAAAACAGCTCTTCATTCAGCAAGTACTACAGCATTTCCTCTTACACTAATTTAGACACCTAAAAGAAAACTACTTTTGGTGCAGACTTTTGCAAAACCTCATTTACCACACTTACAAACTGCAATCGCCTTCTCCTATCGGGGCCATTTTCTGAGCATTGCAATATTGTTATTTGTTATCCCTGTTGCACATAGAGAAACAGTATTTCTTTTTAATATCAATATTAGCAACTTACCTCAAATGATTACAAATTTCAAGTGTATAAAAAGCTAAACGAAGCATAGAATGCACAAGTTCTGGTCAGTGCTGCCCTCTGTTTCCGAAGAAAATACCCGTAAATGCAGAGGTGCCGTGTGGAGCGCATTCATGAACACTTTATAAATGTTAAAAGTTCGTGGGTCCAATTGGACCCGCTGGGCTGGAAATGAATAAACTTTATCCTGCATTTTAATTGTTCTGAAAATTTTGATCACATTTCTCAGTATAGTGACGTCACTGAATGCTGCATAAAGAGTTTTCGGAATACTGAATTTTACATCTCTTTGTGAGGTTTACCGAAAACAAAATGCGAGTGAGTTGGAGAATTTAATGTCGTGTTGGTATGTTGACGGATACCGGTAGATTCGTGGTTCAAATCCCAGCAATGGCATGGAATTTCTCAGTGTCAGTCTGCCTGTTTCCATTCCATGTTGTTGGTTTTAATATTTCAGTACTTAACTTTTTTTCCCAATGGGAAGTCGTTATTTGTTCGTTTCTTGCTCCCGGTCATACAAAGAAAATTGGATTCCAAAACCATTATTTGGCAACCACCTCTTAAAACGTTTATTTCTTACTGTATTCCCATATTCCGAAATATGTAATAAAGTAATAACTTCTGCAAACGTTTATTTCGATTAATATGACGAATATAGAATAAGTGTTTGTAAGAATACTTTGCGCAAGAGTAAGGGTATAAGAACATAAAAAAAAATTCTGATGTGTTGCACTCACATGACATTCTCTTCTCTTGTACTAACCATTCTTACAAACGTATTACTATATCTTAATCGTGTTAGTTTAAGATAAACATTTGTACAAATTACCTTATTGCTTATTTCCTTGTGTGTGCAAAGGGGATTTTAGAATACAGTAGGCTTTGAGAGATAGTCAAATCTTTTAAAGTTTTGAGATTCCGTTCTCTTTGCACACTTAACATATAAAAAATGAACGACGATGTTCCATTTCACGAAAGTTTTAAGTTTTCCAAAACTCACACACATAACAAGGAATATCTCCGAAATGGTTCACCCTACACGAAAATGTATTCAGAAGTAAATGGTGTATTTTAGCAAGCTCTACATTTTTGTACAGTAATATTTGGTCTATTTCTTACGGTTTACAAGTTATTCAAAAGTCATCCAGACTAAACAAAGCTATAGCCAGAAAATTAAAAATATACATTTCATTTGCAGTAAAGATATCTCAAACATATGGCATTTTAATCAAAATCGTTAGAGCTATTTTGGAGAAAATCAAAACTTTTGAAAAATTTTGTGTGTAAAGGGTAGTTTAGGCTGGGGCTATTTTCATGAAAATGTCCGTGTCGTATCCTTAAAAGATATCAAACTTACATATCAGCTTTGGTTTTTAACCGAATTTTCGTTTTTGAGTTATGCTATCCACAGACTGACACACACACACACACACACACACACACACACACACACACACACACACACACACACACACACACACACACACGCACACACACAAAATGACCTTTTTCTGAAAATGCTTTTTCTGGATTCAGAGGACCTCGAAACTTACAGCTCCGGTGAAATCTCGACATCGAACTTTTGTGTGGAATACAATACTTCCTCTGCTTACCATACGTAGCAGAGGAAGTAAAAACTCAGTCAGTTAAATATGAGAGTTGATATTTAAGTTCATGCGACAGCAAGATTTTCAAGAAAATCATCTTCATTCTAAATGACTTGTATAACTGATAAACCGTAAGTGACAAGTAAAACCTTACTACCACCCCCCCGCCAAAAAAAAAAAAAAAAAAAGAGAGAGAGAGAGAGAGAGAGAGAGAGAGAGACTTCCTTAAAACAATTTATGTGAAACATATTTTTTCGAAGGTTTAACCATTTCCGAGATATTCCTCGTTATCAGTTTGAATTTTCAAATACTTATAGTTGTCTAAAACAGGTAGTCATTCTTTTTTCCAACTCTTGGCCATTGAAGGAGATTAATTTTAAAGCCAACACATAGCGATCGGCTCTTAAAACATTTTACTATTTCTTAAGCCTACCGTATTCATATATTTCACCTGCAAGTGGAATATCTAATAAAATAATTTCTTTAGATGCTTATCTCCATTAATATGACGTTGACAGAAGAAGAATCTGATAAGAGAATATTTTGTTGAAAAATGTTTAGAGAAGGTTATGTGAATATAATGAAACGGATCTTTTTAGGCCATATTCAGAATTTAGCTGCCTCATTTAGCCTTTCTTTGAATAAATAATACAGCACTTGGCTTCTTCCTTCTTAGAAGAGATTGTTAAAATGTCTATTCGAGTTATCTCCAGAAGAGAATGAATAAATGTGCCTTCCTTCAGTTCTGAATCTTCGCTGTAGATCCTTTATAATTGGACTTATTTCTACAAATCCAAGTGACGCGTTTTAGTCCCTAGTTATGGGATTAGAACAGAACCGGCATTAAGGGCGCAAGGGTGTAGAGAATGGCGGCCCCCGGGAAATACATCCCCTAACGCATATACACTGTAAATTACAAGGGTGTTTCACTCAGATAAACATCCTGCCGCGGGGAACTTCAAAAAACTAACCGAGTGTGGGAGGGGCCAGCAAATTATAAAGTCACCCCTGACAACATAAACACGGGGTTTCTCTTCCCTTTCCGAAATTTATTTTTTTAAATCCGACGTCCAGATTACCGCTGTTGCTCGTCTCTTTGCAAATTATTCTGCCATTCATTTCAAATTCGCCTCCGAATAGAAAAACATTAGAACAATAGACTAGGGACATCCCCTAGGGCACACTTTGATGATTCAACTGGTTGTCTGCATTTATTGTGCCTATTCATTCATGGATTTGTTTACCAGATAAGTCTCAGCTTATGCAGATATTCGTTTCAAAGGCTGAAATGTTTTTCTTTCACTCATTCATTTTGTATGAATTATTTGTCAATTTTGTTTTATTAAAAGTATGGGGATAATAATAGTATTGACAAAATACCAATTCGAAGGATCCCACCCCTGACACCAGTGTGGAAAAAATTACGAGTCCAGTCTAGTTATTTTTAATTTCTCTACTAGTTATAGCAAGTAGAGGAAGTATTGTATTCCACTCAAAAATTCCATGTCGAGATTTCAGCCAAAATACATATTTTGAGGCCCCCTGAATCGACAGAAAAGCATTTTTGCAAAAAGGTCTGTGTGTGCTTGTGTGCCCCTGTCAGTCTGTGAACAACATAACCGTAAACCGAAAAGTCGGTTGAAAACCAAAGTTAGTATTTAACTTTAATATATTTTAAAGATGCGATACAAGATTTTGAAATAAATTCCTTCATCCTAAACTACCCTTTACATGGAAAAGTTTTCGAAAATCTTAATTTTCTCCAAAATGACTAACGATTTTTATTGAAATGCCACAAGTTAGAGATATTTTTAAGGCAAACGAAATGTAGAATTTGAATTTTCTGGCTATAGCCCATGTAGTTCTGTTTGCGCTGGATGACTTCTGCATAACTGGTAAGCCGTAAGAGATCTTGCTAAGACAGATTTTGTGTCCAAATAATTTTTTGTAGAGTGAACCATTTCGGAATTATTCATTGTTATTTGTGTGAGTTTTGGAAAACAACTTTCGTCACATGGGACATCGTTAGGTATTCATTTTTTATATGTTAGCCGTGTAAAGATAATGGAGTTTGAAAGCTCTAAAACATTTGACTATCGCTCAAAGTCTACTGTATTCCCATATTCCCCTTGCACATACAAGGAAATAAACAATAAGAGAATTTCTGTAAATGTTTATCGGAACTAACACGAAGAAGATATAAGAATAAGAGTTTATAAGAATGGTTAGTACAAGAGTAGAGAAAGTCATGTGAGTATGATGAGACTATTTCCTGTCACTGTATTTTCTCCTAACTAAATGCACAACACAGTTCTCTTTTACTGACAGTCTACAGTTTTTCGTGATATTAGAACTCACAACTGTTTTCTTCTCGTAAGCTTGACTCATTCCTTTCTGTCTTTCTTCATTTTCTATCTCTCAAACAGCTGACTTGGACGATACAATCACTCAACACTCATTATTTCGCTATCTTTCTTTCGACGGGACAGTTCTCTCACGACTACCGTACACACAAATTAAACAATTGCCTGCCCTTGTGGCATAAGCCTATATGTATGCTAGACTAAATAAAAATCCTGTGTCGTTTGTATTTTGGACATAAAGTATTATTTAACCGTCTATAAAAACGTGATAGTACTCTTTGACATTTAAATATTCTCCATAAAATACCTCAAATTAATACGAAAGTTAGGCCAAGCACTAAAATTTTGATATCAACATGCTACAGTGCTACAGTTTTTGAGAAAAGTGCTCCTCAAATGCAAAAAATCGGTGTTTCTGTAAACCGTATCAATGATGAAGAACCATTCTTTTCAAATTACTCCAAGAACATGCCTGTTCCACACTCTTGCTCATTTGGGATCAAATCCTGGTAAAATGTAAATTCTACATTCAAGAAAAGCTGTGGTAAAGGATGGGGAGGGCCCACATAAATCAGTCGGTGAGATGGCACGGTTGTCTGCTGACCGATTTCGATTGAATGCAGATATATGCCTTTTCTTATGTAGAAACTGACACTGATAATATTACAGATGTCATGATATACTATTTGCCAGAGTGGACTCGGCAAACTCCCGGTGAAAGATGAGCTAAATTATTAAATGAAACTGAAAAATGAGTGAAGTAACAGTTTTAGTAATTGTAAAAAAGGCCTCATATTCATGCTAAAGCCAACCCTCTAGTGCATTATTTTTTGAATTCATATACTTCACTTAGCACTAAATATGATGCCATTGATGATGATGCCTTAAGCCTGCTGCAGTCAACTTTAAACACCTTGGATCTCTGGGTGTGCGTGGTTTGTTCATAGTTAGGGCAACAATTAAGTTACTAAATCAGTTTTAAAACATTTTAAATAGAGCGATCGATAGAGTTCCTGATTGTTGACTTTATATTGATAGTTAACCATCCTACCAACATTTCCAGAATCCTATCAGCTGATATTTGCTACCTGGTTACGTTTACTAATGATTTCTCTTAACATGAATTGCTGACCTCTTGCGTCTTACATTGATTTCACTTATTTGTTTTCAATATAAATAACATTTTGGTGTCGGTTGTAAAAAACTGCCAATGGCAATGACAATGGTACGTGGTGCTAATGGCCTGTGGTATATTGTCACCTCATTTCTGTATCAGCCGGTAAAAAGAATAGGAGAAAAAGCTAACAGAGAGGAAATCTGAACCAATAGTCTCTAAAGCCTTTCTCTGAACCACTTTGATGTAACAAACGTGTATAGTTGGTATTCTGAAGCTTTTTGAAGAGGTTCCGTACCTACTGCCTCTCAGTTTTATCAAGTTCCCTTCACGAGGTAATGATTTTCTGGTTCATATCTAGAAGAGGAAATACTTCCAACACGAAATGCAGGAGCCGAGGTACGTAGTTGGGAAGACCAGCATCCGTCCGTCCGTCCATCTAGATATAGCACCGTAGCGAATCTCAATTTCCCATCTTACCTTCCCCACCCTATCATGAGATGAAGAAGCTTCCCGTCCGCTGGGATGAACCTCCACGAATATACCGAGGAGTGACGTAACGATTTTTTGGGGGTTGTCGAGGGGAGAGGGCTGCAGGCGGCCGAGGTCAAGGACTCTCCTGTGACGAAATCTCACAGAAATTGTTAATTTGTGTCGACGAGATACTTCTGAAGGAAGATTGCGTTCTAAGCCTAGACCCGCTATAGAAGGAAAATTTAGGTGCGTTCGACTTGCCTACAAGGCAAAGGCTTTGAATAGAATATAAATATACTAATATAATAAATATAACATAATATATAATTATATATTTATATATTACTATATATTATTATTATTATTATTATTATTATTATTATTATTATTATTATTATTATTATTATTATTATTATTATTATTATTAGTATTATTAGTATTATTTTATTATTATTATAATAAATATATAATATATATTATTATAAATGGATAGCATACAAACCTTCATGAGAAAATATTGTGACATTTTTGGTGGGTGTAAAGTAAAGAAGACAGATGTAGTCGAGATAAAGAAACACTTTTATTTCCGTAAACAGTAACTTTGTACACTCGTTGCAACAGCAAGAAAGTCTTTTTTCGATTCTCCAACAGCACGGCTCCGAATTCGTAACACAAAGAACTGTCCCTTCTCCGTCGGCACGACTCCTCAACGCTTCACATACGTCTGTCCTGTCCTCGGCACGACTACTCAACGCTTCACATACGTCTGGCTGCCCTTCTGTCGCACTTTACCGCTATTTATATCTCCCAGGCACTATTCTGGAAAGTTCAGTTATTGCGGTGAAATACAAAGCAGAAGATTCTCGAAGTCTCTATCCTTTTCTCTCTTTCGGCAAGCGCCCCAACAATGCGGCCATTCTCTGTCTCTTTCCTTCGGCTCCTTTGCGGTAGTGCCGACAATAATTCGATGGGTGACACTGCTGTTGTCGGCAATTAGATGCGGCGGGCGCGGTGACAATATATACGTACCAAGTGACCAGTCAAGCAGTTTAGGAGCTACATATTCTATGTATATAATATATTATATTTACTGGGACTTACAGTGTGATATTTAAGTCCTTCCGCTGTAATGGAAAAATGAAATGTGATGCAAACACTGATATTGCAAGGGTAGGCTGATTTGAATGACTTTGAAGAAAGCAGTTTGAAAAAGGAAATCGACAAATAAAAAGATAATTAACTTACTCTTTCAAACAAGCTATTGAAAATGCCCCGTTCTGTTGAATGCAGAGATAGGCATCTTGCATAAATCAAGGTGCCTTGTCGTAGAATTGTGAGAGTCATAGAGGATTTAACTTTGCAAAGGAAATTCACATGTTATATGTAACAGGGATGCAACATTTAAGGGTCCTTTAAAACATGTACCTGATATTTACAAAAGCTGATCAGAACATTAATGCGGAGCTTTTGAGTACAAAAAATTATAGCAAAAATATTCATTAAATATGAACAAGAATTAACAGTTGTTATTTGAAATGTGAATCAATGCAAATTATTACTTATTCTTAGGTTAGTTGTCTTATATATATATATATATATATATATATATATATATATATATATATATATATATATATATATATATATATATACACTTCAAAATTCATAGAATAAAAGACATTAAGGTAGTTGCTTGCTTTCGTAATTCTCCTTAATCTGTCTCCTAGGTGTAGGTTGCACCAACTGTGGTTTATTAGGCATTACATGACTTGTGACAGCCATTAAAAATGACCCAGAGTTTTGTTTAAACGAATATATAATAACGACATCCCATTTCTTTAGTTTAAATTCTAATTAAATAATCCCGAGGCACAAGAGTCACTCCCGCCTACCACCCTGTCGCTGCGTCCCCCACCTCTACTCATTACGGGCGTCATGAGTGGGGTACAGTACTTGGAGGCTGGGACGTGGTCAGCGTCTCGGCCCCTCACGGACGGTTAAGCGGTCTTCACAAACAGGGGCCCCTATTTCTTAATCAAATGGCTCCTCAGGGACTTAACGAGGCTGAGTGCACCCCGGAAAACATCTCCCAGTGGGAGAAAGTCCTAACTCCGGTACTGGGAATCGAACCCGAGTCTCCCACTTTTAATTTAAATTCAGTCTGTGTTACTTAGACAGTTTACGTAACCAAGTATATTTAATTTAAATATAGTCCAAAGAAATAAATTCAAGATGAGGGCCAAGGTCACTGTGGCCGCCTAGTGGGATTTGAACCCAGTACCTCTCGCTTACGAGCCTCACACATTACTCCGGTGCCACCTCGCTCGAAAAAGAATCAAATATCAAATATACCTTCAGCCCATAAGCCAAAGTACGAACCATTCTGTGCATGTTTTCACGGATTGACCCCTGAAGTGCAATGGCGTGCTGCACAAGCAAAACCAGGAAATGCAGATCTACCAACTATGCGAATATCGTGGTAAACCATATTAGGCTTCTATTACATATTTAACAACCCCCCCCCCCTTCAGAACCACACGTCCTTCGACCACAAAGGTCAACTTGAACGATGAATGAAAACTCAGCCCCTACTATAATTATAAACAAACGCTTTTATCAATCCATACATCAACATTAGTTTCATATATAATTAGATATTTATTACTTTCTCTACTACGTATTGTATTGTATTCCACACAAAAAATTCGATGTCGAGATTTCACCGGAAATATGTTTTGAGGTCCCATGAATCCAAAAAAGTATTTTTAGACAAAGGTGTGTGTGTGTGTGTGTGTGTGTGTGTGTGTGTGTGTGTGTGTGTGTGTGTGTGTGTGTGTGTGTGTGTGTGTGTGTGTCACTGTGGACATAACAAACGAAACATCGGTTAAAAACCAAAGTTGGTATTCAGATTTTACATCTAAGGATACGACACAAAGATTTAGAAGAAAATTCCTCTACCCTAAACTACCCTTTACGTGGAACATGTTTCGAGTTTTTCGAAAACGGCTCTAACGCTTTTGATTAAAATGTCATATATTTGAGATATTTTTATAACAAATGAAATGTATATTTTGAATTTTCTGGCTATAGCTTATGTAGTCCTGTTTACTCTGGATGACTTTTGAATAACTCGTAAGCCGTAACAGATAGACAAATTCTTAATATACAAAAAAATGTAGATCTCACTAAAACACACAATTTATGTTTGATACATTTTTGTGTAGAGTGAACCATTTCGGAGATATTCCTTATTATGTGTGAGTTTCGGAAAACTTAAAACTTTCGTGAAATGCAACATCGTTGTTAATTTTTTTAAGTCTACTGTATTCTAATATTTCCCTCGTACCTACAAGGAAATAAGCAATAAGGTAATCTGTACAAATTTTTATCTTAACTAACACGAAGAAGATATAGGAATAAGAGCTTGTAAGAATGATTAGTACAAGAGTAGAGAAAGTCATGTGAGTGCAGTACAAAAATTTTTAATTAAAGTTGTAATAAAGTTGACAACTCCTATGTAATAGAGAAAGCAAAAACACTTCGTTGGGAAGTGTAGGATCCCCTCTTGGGATTTCGCTCTTGTCACTTCATTTATGGAATAGAGGACAACTTGATATGATGTGGATAGTGGGCAGCCATCTTTGGCATCTTATCAGTTTAGATCTGCTTCTTTAGAGAGTTGGGAAGAGGTGCGAGTTTACTGTGTCCACTGATGATTGTAGAGTTCCAAATCTTGAAGAGAAAATCTTCTTCCAGGATTTGCTCTAAATTGGAGTTTGCTAATGAGATTATTGGACCATTGGTTGTACCATCTGATTTTTATTTCTTTGCTATGTATTTTATATAATGCTGCTGTGTTATAATTATTGTTATGTCACTCTCCGGATGTTTGCTGGCTTTGTTGCTTTCTCTTTGTTGATTGCCTTTCTGTAAATTTTGCGCTATTCTATCATAATTAAAATTAGAGCTTTGTATAATTACAGTTTCTGTGAAACTTGATTTTGTGTAATGCCTTGCAAATGCAGCTAGTAATGCCTGTTGACGGACAAGTTCCTGTAAATAAACATGTCATTAAATTAATTACAACGGAGTTTGTAATTACATTTATATCCCTAATATATTAAAAGCAATATAACATCGAATGCACATGAACTACTCCTTCCGCTTCCGTCAGAGCTTTTTCATAATAATTTTCTCATTAAAACAACAAAGGTAATAAAATTGATAAGGTTATTCATGTTTGTTATAGTACTAGAAGTGAAAATAGTAAACATGATAAATTAATCCCTATATTGTGCCTACTAGGAAATATAAAAGCTGAACAGGAAATCGTTTCAAACAATTAAAATATTACACACAATTACGTGTATATATACAGGATGGAAGGTACTTGAACATCATAGTGTAACACAATATGTTGCATAATAAACGTTACAAATAATCCTGTTACAATTTTATTAGCTTATGTAAACAGCCTAGCGTAACAATGACTATGAATAAAAGGCTGGTCGTTGCAGAAAAGAAAATCGTATCATTTTGAGACCAAACGTTTTTATCTCGCAAACCTAAGAGTTTAGCCAAAAATTAAGATTGAAATGTTGCATTAAAATTTGTTTTCAACTTGGCTACGCTGCAAGGTGGCATGCGTGTCGGCAGACCGCGGTGTTAATAAATGGGATAGGACATGACGGTGACGTCTCTGCAAACAAGTGACAAATAACAGTAGTGTTTTACAGTTGATAGTGAAGTCACAGTGATCTTACTTGGAATTAATTATTTTAAATTATTAAATTAATTTTAAATGAAGTGTAAACAGCTCAATGATAGTTGTGCCTTGAGAAGAAAATTTCATATTCCTTTTCTGTGAAAGAGAGATGAATATCAGCAGAAGTTGGTACATTATTAGCCTCAGCAAAAGGTGCCAAAAATCGAAAGGTAATCAAAAAATAAAACGAAAATAAACATGTTAAAATTATGACCACAAGTACGCGACATTAAGAATTAGGCAGTGAACATCGCAATTTTCAAGACTATCGAAACCTTTACATTGATCATTTTACGAAGTCGGAATTTCAAAAAATGGGCTCTAACGGTTTTGATTAAACGACCATATATTTAAGATATTTCCATTACAAATAAGATGAATATCTTAAATTTTTGGGAAACGTCCTCTGAAGTATTTATTCTTGGTGACCTTTGGATGACTACGGTACTAAAATAGGATTACAAAAGCCTGATGTGCTACACTCACATGACTTTCTCTACTCTTGTACTAACCATTCTTATAAACTCTTATTCCTATATCTTCTTGTGTTAGTTGAGATTAAGATTTGTACAAATTATCTTATTGCTTATTTCCTTGTAGATGTAAGAGGTGTATATCAGAATACAGCAGGCTTTGAGCGATAGTCAAATATTTTAACGCTTTGACATCCCATTCTCTTTGCACGCTTAACATATACAAAAAATGAACAACGATGTTCCATTTCACGAAAGTTTTATGTTTTCCGAATCTGACACAAATAACAAGGTATATCTCCGAAATGATTCACCCTATAAGAGACTTAATTTCGACATAAATTGTGTATTTTAGTGAGATCTACATTTTTGTATGTTAAGAATTTGTCTATCTCCAACGGTTTACCAGTTATGCAAAATTCGTCCAGAGTAAATACGACTACAGGGGCTATAGCCAGAAAATTCAAGATATACATGTCATTTGTCATACAAATATCTTTAACGATTTTGATTAAAATGTAATATGTTTGAGCCATGTTTAAGAAAATCAAAATTTCGAAACATTTTCCACGTAAAGGGTAGTGCAGGGTGGGGCTATTTTCTTCAAAATCTTCGTGTCGTCTCCTTGAAAGACATTAAACTTAAATATCAACTGTGATTTTTAACCGACTTTTCGTTTTTGAGTTATACAGTCCACAGACACACACGCACACACCCATACATACGGACCTTTTTCTAAAAATACTTTTTTGGATTCAGGGGTCTCAAAACATATTTCTGGTGACATCTCGACATAGAATTTTTGGGTGGAATACAATATTTCCTCTACTTACCAGTAGAGAAAGTAAAAAATGTGTATTTCCCTAATGTGCAGTAGAGATAACTATGTTTTATATATTCCTTGTTGTTGGTTTTAATTCTCAGATACATACACTTCAACCCAATGGGAATTCATTGTTGGTGATTTTATGTCCTGGACATGCCAAGAGAAGGAGTGTCAAAGCCATCACGTAGCGATCATCGCTGAAGTCTACTGCATTTTAGTATTACCATTGTACCTATAAGAAAAGGTCATACAACAATTGCTACAGACGTTGATCTCAATTAAAATGAAGCAGACAGAAGTAAAAGCATGTTTAGGAATAGTTTGTACAAGAGCGAGTACGGAAAGTCATGCCAGTGTCCATATCAGACTTCTCCAGGAGTGACGATCTCTCCGGTTTGGCAACCCTTGTGTAAGATACATTCATAGCGAAGTCTCCGGAGACACACGTTACGACGTTAAGACATTTTGTTGTAGCTGATGCGGACTGAGATCACAGATCTAGACACGCATGCTTGCGTCCAACGAACAACTGCACCGATTAATGCTGGAGTTGCAAGCAACGGAAGTTTCCATCTTAACGACTGCTTGACAAACTACTGGAATGAAGTTCCAAGTACAGCTTCAAAGGAAAACTCCGCAGCTACTCGGCGTTAAGGACGGAAGTCCAAATATGAAATCATCACTTCACTACAAAGACACAGGATGAAGTATCTGTAACTTTTACTTTCCCTGCAACAAGTTACAGTTAGTAGTATTGTATTCCATTCCATTCTAAAATTCCATACGAGTTCTAACCTGATATACATATTTTCAAACACTCTGAATAAAAAACCAACATCTTATGTGTTGCACTCACATGACTTTTTCTACTCTTGTACTAACCATTCTTACAAACTCTTATTCCTATATCTTCTTCGTGTTAGTTGAGAAAAACGTTTGCAGAAATTATCTTCTTATAGGTGCAAGGGAAATATGCAAATACAGTAAGCTTTGAGCGATAGTCAAAATATTTTAAAGCGATCAAATTGCCCTCTCTTTCCACGGTTAACATATAAGAAATTAATAACGATGTTCCATTTGACAGAAGTATAAGTTCTGCAAAACTCACACAAATAACAAGGAATATCTCCAAAATAGTTCACTCTACAAGAAAAATTTATTTAGACATAAATTGTGTGTTTTAGCAAGATCTACAGTTTTTGTATACTAAGATTTGGTGTATCTCTTAGGGTTTACCAGTTATGCAAAAGTCATCCAGAGTAAACAGGACTACATGGGCTATAGCCAGAAAATTCAAGATATACATTTCATTTGTGATAAAAATATCTCAAACATATGACATTTTAATCAAATCGTTAGCAATTTCCGAGAAAATCAAAGTGTTCAAAAAATATCTCTATATAAAGAGTAGTTTAGGTTGGAGGAATTTTCTTCAAAATCTACGTATAGCATTCTTGAAAGACATTAAACATAACTGCCAACTTTGGTTTTTAACCGACTTTTCGTTTTTGACACACGGATCTTTTTATAAAAATGCTTCTTTTTTATTCAAGGGCGTCAAAACATGTATTTCCGATAATATCTTGGCATCGAAATACTTCCTCCACTTTTCTGTACGTAGTAGAGAAAGTAAAAAGTATTTTTGGAAAAGGTGTGACACAGCTAGGTGGCGCCGCGGCAACTTGTGGAAAGTTCCGGGTTCGATCCCCCGTGACTGCGAACTCTGACTTGGGCTTTCCATGGTTTCTCCTTGTCACTTAGGCGAATACTGGGGTTATGAATTTCATACTACGGTTTTCTTTCCGTTATTTTTCTTCATTCCCTTTCATTACCCTTTTCCAGGTGTGCTTTCAGATGGCGCGGGGTCCTGCGCATTGAAACTACTGTTCTCGGAGTTGGGTGGCGTTGGGTGGTCGCGTTCCTCTCTTGGCTAGAGACGCTTTTACGACACCGGACTCGGAGTAATGGTGACTGCTTGGCGAGGCCTTAGGTGGGAATGAAGGGTCCTCAGCTCGACGCTCGGCAATCTGCTTACGACGGACCCACAAGCACATCAGACTCGCACTGACCTTAGCTCTAACTCTAAAACTAAACTGTTGTCTCATGTCCTTTCATACAGAGATGAAATCACACCAAAATGTCTCGATTTCACACACAGGCGTGCAGCGGGAATTTCTCAATCAGAAATGTCAAGAATTTTCTAGTGCTCTTGCGTTTCTGTCACCTCATTGTTACAGTCGTGTACACACAGCAGACACGTGAGGCACCTGAACGTCTTGACCGGCACGGCACGTGATGTGAAGTAGCTTAGACCACCCATTCCATGTTGTACGCCCAAGTCAGCGACAGAATAGTTTCCTTTTAAGATCCAGGGGGCCTCAAAACATATGTTTCCGGTGAAATCTTGATATCAAATTTTTGGGTGGAATACAATACTTCCCCATACTAACTATACTTCTTAGAGAAGGTCAAAGCCTTTGTATACTGTTATAGATACACCCTTTATTTAAAAACAACACTATAAATAAATGCAATGCCATTCTTCAAACTGTTAGAGAAGAGGTTTATATGAGGCAGGCTTAACAAGGCGGCTAACTCTGAGTGACGACACAGCCATAGAGGTCTATAAATTGTGAAAGATTAGCAAAGCCGCGGGACCGCATAGTAATCCTTAATGTAAAACCGATACAACTAACCATTATTAATTATGAAGCTTTCCGAGCGTATCAGAGAGCAAACAGGAACTGAGCTTAGAGAGCTTAACTTGTAATGCAATTCCTGGGGGACTGCCCGCCTGCCCCGTTATTGCAGCTGGCTCTATGTTGTTAATTATTGTACCTATATTGCAATGTTATTAAATGTATAAACTAGCGCGAAATAGTTATTCATAAGGGCTGAATCAGATTAAAGAATGTACTATAAGCAGGGGAAGTATTGTATTCCACCCAAAAACGATGTCGAGATTTCACAGGAAGTGTGTGTTTTGAGGCTCCCTGAATCCACAAATGAAAAGGATGTTTGAAAAAGGCGTGTCTTTGTGTCTGTGGACAGTATAACTCAAAAACGAAAAGTCAGTTAAAAACCAAAGTTGGTATTTAAGTTTAATGTCTTTCAAGGATGTGACACGAAGATTTTAAGGAAAATAGCCCCACCCTAAACTACCCTTTATATGGACAATTTTTCGAAAACTTTGATTTTCTTGAAAATGGCTCTAACGACTTTGGTTAAAATGTCATATGTTTGAGATATTTTTATGACAAATGAAATATATATCTTGAATTTTCTGGCTATAGCCCCTGTAGTCGTATTTACTCTGGACGAATTTTGCATAACTGGTAAACCATTAGAGATAGACAAAATCTTACTGTACAAAAAATGCAGATCTTGCTGAAATACACAATTTACGTCCAAATAAATTTTTGTAGGGTGAACCATTTCGGAGATATTCCTTGTTATGTGTGTGAGATTCAGAAAACTTAAAACTTTCGTGAAACTGAACATCGTTGTCCATTTTGTATATGTTAAGCGTGCAAAGAGAACGGAATGTCAAAGCTTTAAAATCTTTGACTATCGCTAAAAGCCTACTGTATTCTAATATTCTCCTTGCACCTACAAGAAAATAAGCAATAAGATAATTTGTACAAATATTTATCTCAACTAACACTAAGAAGATATAGGAATAAGAGTTTGTAAGAATGGTTAGTACAAGAGCAGAGAAAGTCATATGAATGCTACACAACAGAGTTTTCCTTCCACTAACCCTAGTAATGCCATGCCTTATTCCGGAACTTACCTATGCTACCAACCTTGTGACCACCACTGATAACGAAATGTCTGAGCAATTCTTAACACAAATTTATTTAAAAATTTTGTATTATATCTTGTCATGTTTATAAAGGTAATATTTAACATTGTTTATCTATTCCTTTTTCACATGAATCACATTGTACCTATTGGATAGTGCTTCATAACCACCTTGAGGTTTTATGGTTTAATTAGACCAACAATGAAAACTTTCATACAATTGCGCAATTCAGTAGTAAAAACGGTGATTGGCAATAACTATTAACTGCATGACTTTAATAAAACAAAATCTTACAGAAGTTAGGCATGTAGTAACCCCCCCACCACCGCTGGTCATAATACGGTTAAACTTCTATGATAATACAGTTCAATCGAACCCTTGAATAACGCTTTACTCATTTTATGCTGGGACAAAATGGCAAAATCCAGTCCAATTAATTTTTCTCTCACTTTATTTTCATTTAAAAACATTTCCACAAATACAGCTAGCTCTCTTTTACTGACGTTACCGGGTGCCGGACACTTCTCGAATAATGTAAAATATCTCTTATGGTTCTGCCACTCTGATTGCTATCACGTGTTTGCTCGCGTGTGGCAGCCTGATCCTGAGCATCACTGATGCCAGTGGTGGGGCAACCAGGCCCTGTCCGTCCTTTGTTGTGCGTCGCGGCCGGCGTTGCAATACTTTGGCCTCCTGTACTGTTGAGGTCTCTAAGGTAGAGGATATGTTGTAATTGTACCTAAGGAGTCCACAGAGGGATCAATGCAGGGCAGCTGTACCTCTCTCCCTCTCTGGCAGATGGCATTAAGGTGCCATCCAGTCCATCTAGTTTTATGAACCGTGGATAGATGGCACAGCGTTCCCTATTACCATCTATTATTCAGTTTTACAATTCTTTGAAAATTTAGGTGGAACTTTGGGTCGTGGCATTAAATAACAAATTCGGTATTTACCTGGACGAATGAGGAAGCAATGAAAAAGAAGACCCAGTCAGATTGGTTGGCTCCCTGGATTTGAACTCGAGGCGTTCCGCCTGGGCCACCCCCTCGTTTCCGAATTCTTCAAAAACTTAATACAAAGCCTCAATAATTTGTTACTTCATGTTGACGTTGACAATTATTTTGTTTCATATTTCCTTGCAGGGAAAATGTGAATATGGGAATACAATGGGCTTAAGCGATGCTCAAATGTTTTAACAGCTCGTCGCTATGAAGCCAGCCAAGGTTGCTCCTGATGCAGGAAACTGTAGTCGTTAAAGGCAGCCTGGGGTTCTCAAATAGATGAAGCACTTTTAGGATCAAAAGAATCTACAATAGTCTCACTATTGAAATTAACTGCTTCTAAGCATGTAGCCCACCTCGTGGATACTGATTCCGGAGGTAATGGTATCTCCGGTAATTACTGTTGTGGAAATTTTAGAAATCCTTTTTTTTTCCCTTCTTTTTGTTGAAATTATCCTATTCAGTTGCGGAAACTTAGTTCTCGTATATTCGGCAACATGTAGCAGTCCATGAGCCAAACAGTAAAATGTTAAAATATGTAATTTTATGTTACATCACTAAGAATATATAATATACTCACAAATATGTAAAATAAAATTCAGTTATATTAGCCCTAACATAGTGCTTTATAAACATATCACTTTCCCAGCATCTAAATAGCAAGGGAGAAAAACCCTGTTGCGTTGCACTCACATGACTTTCTCTACTCTTGTACTAACAATTCTTACAAACTCTTATTCCTATATCTTCTTCGTGTTAGTTGAGATAAACATTTGTACAAATTATCTTATTGCTTATTTCTTTGTAGGTGCAAGGGGAATATGAGAATACAATAGGCTTTGAGCGATAGTCAATATTTTAAAGATTTGAAATTCCGTTCTCTTTGTATGGAATAACGATGCTCTATTTGAAGTATTCCGAAACTCACAGAAATAACAAGGAATATCTCCAAAATTGTCCACTCAAAAAGAAAGAAAACCTAAATTCTATGATGTAAAAGATCTAAATTTTTGTATAGAAAGATCTCTTGCAATAAGTATACCAATTATGGAGAAGTCATCTAGAAACAAATAGGACTGCATGGGCTTTAGCCAGAACATTTAAGATATACGTTTCATTTGCCATAAAAATATCTCAAGTATATGTCACTTTGATCAGAATTGTTAGTGATTTTCAAGAAAATTACAATTTTCGAAAAATGTTCCATGAAGATAGTAGTTTAAGTTCAGGGACTTTTCTTCAAAAACTTTGTGTCGCATCCTTGAAAGACATTAAACTTGAAAACTTGGATACCAACTTTGGTTTTTAACCCACTTTTTGTTTTTGAGTTATGCTGTCCACAGACTGACAGACACACAAAACTATTTTATTGTTTAACGACGCTGTCAATTGCCAGGATCACATCAGCGTCGCCGGTGTGCCGGAATTTCGTCCCGCAGGAGTTCTTTTACATGCCAGTAAATCTACTGACATGTCGTTTTTAAGCACACTTAAAAACCATCGGCCTGGGCCGGGTTTGAACCCGCGACCTTGGGATTAGTAGGCCAGCCTCTAACCAACTGAGCCACCCAGACCGACTGACAGTTACACACACACAGACACAGACACAGACACAGGACCTTTTTCTGAAAATACTTTTTTTGGGGTTCAGGGGCCTCAAAGTAATATGTAATTAAATAGAAATGACGGCTGTAGAGATAACATACCTTATTGGCGACTTAAAATCCTGTAATTACTTAGGTCAACTAGTTTAACCAACTATTTGATCAATTGAGTTTTTCAGTCTCATTCTACCCTTTCTAACCTTGTCCTACACACGTTATTGTGTGTAAGAATATTAATAACGTGTTATATTGACAATTTACATACAAAATACTTACTATTATGGTATTTGCTGCTCAGGGTATTATTCAAGGAAATAGGTTAACCTCAAAATTAGTGCAATTGTAAAGTGCGCTAATTCTTCATTCGAATCCGATAATAACCGGTTACTTATATTGATGCTTAAAGTCCATGAAATGTGCATAACTCAGAGTCTATAAATAAAAATGTGGCAATAGTGTGCAGAACCTTCATGGCTCATTAGTCATTAAGCAAACACTCCCATGCTGAAATTGGCGATTGGAAATGAATTTAGCATTCAGGAAATGACCTCCACAGAAGTAAAGCCAAGCACGTCTTGCCATATGGGGCTCTGTACGGCCTCCTTGACCTTGCGAAGCTGATTTCTTGTTTGTGCAGATGTTTGAATGGGTCGTTACACACACACACACGGACAAACGCATTTCAAGGACCGTTAATACACGTTTTTATGATCAGATATTCCAATTCTGCAGCTGGACACTGATTGCAAAGATTGTAGCTTTGCTTGGATAAGTAAGCAGTATCTGTTACACCTTTATCCGTTTTTGGGAACTTCTCATTTCCCCGACTTGCGCTTGGGAGGTAGCTGGTTCGAACCCCGTCTGTGGCCCACTTTGAACCACGGGCTTTTCATGATTCCCCCTGGTGTTAGGCGAATGTGGTTACTCTTTTAGCACAACTTTCCTGTTCCTCATTTGCTGTACCCATTATTCTCGCTCGTTTCAGTGTTATACAGCCAAGTAAAGGGGTTCGGTGGGTTTGGGCTGGGCGGTGCATGTGTTCCTCCCTGTCCACAGCCGCTGGACGTTGGAGTTTTGGGCTTGCAGTTGAACTCAAACGGCATCGGGTGCTTCGAACCTAAACCATTAGGGACCCCGTACATGCTTCTGCCCATCGTCAACCGGATCTGATTGTCGTTTATGTCTTATTAGTGAAAGATGATTAATTTATAACTTATTAAGTGGTGAAATTAGGACTGAAAAACTCAATGCCATAGCGGAGATTTGAACTACGATCTTCCGGATCTAACCACTAAGCTACCATGGCCAGCTTGCCAGCATGACATTAAATTCCCCAACTGATTCGTACTTTCCTGGTAGACCACAAGGGAATCTCACAACAGAGATAAATACCCCAAGGGCGACTTACAATTGTAAGTACTTTATGTCCCGGGTTTAAGTAACCTTTAGATGGTAATTATTATTTATTTCTGCCAAAACAAACAAGTGGTGTGTGGGCAAATGTTTAAGAACTTTTTTAAAAAAGGCACCAGCAGTAAGTTTTTGGAATAAATAATATACTCCAACAGTTTAGTATACGTTTTACACTAGATTTCTGAAAATGTTACTCATGAATGGTGAATTTTTTGACATGCCTGATTATGAAAATAGACATGTAAATAAAACCGTAAACATCACACTTCCAAAAGCATGAGTAAATAAAACATATTTCATTGACATTGAATATATCCTAACCATTTAATAATAGAATGAATTTGAACATTGTTACTGCTTATGTGTGTAAAATAAATTTCCATATTTTTATATACCTGGATGGTTGTGAATCAAACACATTTAATGCCCTTTAATATATCCTACTATTTAACAATAGGTACTTTAAAGGTTTTAAACATTGTATGGGTAAAACGTTTTTCATTTTGTTAAAGAAGGTACATATTTACTGCAATATTTTTTGCATGATAAGGCAAAAGAAAGAGTGTAAGTGTAACGGTGGTCCAAGCCAGAAAAATATTACAGCACACCACAAAATCACACAAAAATACGGTAGCACTGATTACTGTGTTGTTGTTTAAAGCAGAGAAAGTAACAGTGAACTATCAGTGTGAAGCAAATGAGCTTTTTCTTAAACAACCAGGTGTGTTTTAACTTTAACTCAGTTTTTCTCCATTTTTAAAAAATATGGGTAGACCACTGTTGCACTGACCCCCTCAGATAGGATGTGAAATTTGGAGAACCTAAGTATTATTCCCAAAACTCCCCTGGTGACGGGTGCAAACTCCCGAAAAACGTATGGCTCAGGAAGGTCACAGGACTCCAACCCACGACATCTCGAATGCGAGATAACTCGCTCGATAATGAAATGGGTACTTTCTCTACACACTATAGAAAAGAGTAGAAAAAGTAAAACTAAGTCAAGGAAATCAGAGATCAAGATTGGAGCGTGTAAGAGACAAATAGAATAGAGTAAAAGAAAATAGCGAAATATAGGAAAGACCTGAACGTTTATTAGAGAAAGAAAAACTAGAACCGTCCAAGAAGATAAGTGTCTTTTGAAAGGGCAAAAATTTCATCACGATGCCAGCTGCTACACTGAAAAGACAAACCAAAGAAAGATTTGGGAAGAACAAAACATCAGAGGAAGTTTCAGTTTTTCCGGAAGAATGGGAAGAAATTGCTGGGTTTTTTAATGTATTTACCTTATTTATCGTATTTATTTGTATATTTTACCAGTTATTGGATCAAAGTATATTTAAAGCCATCACTTTCCTGAAATTTGAAGAACACAATTGCAAATTGATTTCGTTTTCTTTTTCATTTTATAGAAGTAAGCTTAAACACAATTGCTTCATATTTTAGCATTTGTGAAAAATGTTCTAAGTTAGGAGTGTTTCTCCTGTATATTGTTTGGACATAATATAAATTGAAGCAATATTTCTAAATAACTGTAAAAATGCATTACGTTCCATTCTATTATTTTATTTAAACCTGTGCTATTTATTCCTTCATTCTGCAGTTCTGCTGATCTAAGATCAGTCAAGTTAACTGGAGAAAATTTACCAGTCAGGTTGGATCTTAGATCAGACGCCATGAACTTAGATCAAGGTTTATACAACTAAATTTTAAGTTCAGCTTGATTGAAGATCATTTTGAGGTGGTTGAACTCAGATTAACTTTTATTTTGAACTTAAAATAGTTCTATGTTAAGCACAACACAAAAAACATCCTCGAGTGAGGCACGTGCTTCTATACCAAGTGGGCTAACAGCGCCGCGTGTGGAGATAGCTCTCCGCACGTTAAATGAGTTGCCTAACTCCACGGGGCAATTCTAAGTAGACACAGGTCAGTGAGGAATTGGCGCATTACCGTGAGCAATTTTCGCTCTATTCTGCTGAACCGATCGTGTTTATTAAGAGTTCTCACGAAACTGTACAGTTCATGGTGACAAAGAAGCACAATGTAAATAGACCTAAGAGGTCATAGAGTTTTTCCACCTCAATTATTATATAGCCTTTATTTTCGAGGGAATAGCCCCACTTTTTAAATTGACCCAGTAGTAGAATGCCTTCATTGCATCGATTTGTATGCTTATAGCTATTTTTTAATTATGTTAACGCTGTCCTTGTCTAACATTACACAGTATACGCAAAGTAAAGTTAAATCTAGACTTTAAAGTACCATGCAAATATGCGTGCAGATAACGTTTCACTGCCAATTTCTACCTTTGCTATTATTGTTATTGTGATTATTATTGTCATTGTTATTATCAATAATTATCATTATTATTACTGATTATTGATTATTTAGTTCCTCGTTAGTTTGAAGCAACGTGCAAGCGATAGTGAAATGCTTTAAAACTGGTTGCTATGCGTTGTCTTTAAAATTCCGTTCTCTTTGCAGGACCAAGAGATAAAAAAGTGAATAACGACCTTCCATTTGAGAAAAGTGTAACTATTAATATTTGCCTTATGTCTTACGGTTTACCGTCAGGCAAAAGTTATCAAAAGTAAACAGGACTACATGGCTTATAGACTGAAAAATCAGCATATGCATTTAATTTTCCATAAACATATGGTATTTTAATCAAAATCGTTAGCCATTTTTGAGAAAATCAAAATTATCAGGAACTTTTCCATGTAAAGAGTAGTCCAGGGTAGAGGAATTTTCTTCAAAACTTCATGTCGCATTTTTAAAAATATGAAACTTAAATACCAAGTTTGGTACTTAACCGACTTTTCAGTTTTGAGTTGTGCTGTTCAAAGTCAGACACACACACACACACACACACACACACAGACAAACACACACAGACAAACACACGAACACACAGACACACACACACACACACACAGACAAACAAATAACAGAATATCTCGGAAATGGTTCATTCAAAAGAAAAAGACGTAAATTGTGTTTTAAAGCGGTCCACATTTTTGTTTGGTAAACCTTCGTCTGTCTCTTACTATTTACCGTTTATGCAAATTGCCATAGAATTGTGTTCGTCACTGGGTACTGACTGTCTAGTTGTGAGCTGATTCACCCTTCGGCTGAGAGAGGAGGTAGGTAATAGCAGCTAATTACGTGAGCGTCTTCAAATAGACAAGGTGGGCTGTGTTAGTAAAAGAGAACTATGTTGTAGAAAAGCTTTAGAAGGGAATAAAATGAAAAAAAGTAATAACTGCACTGGACCTTGGTTGTTTTTGTCACAATGAAATAAATACTAAGAACATAAGAGTTCTTTATTTAATTTGCATATATTTGAGGTGGTTTAAACTTCAAGGAAGTAATTTCTGTCACGAAGTTATCATATTTCTCTACCAATATTGTAGACAGAGCGCGTTTCATTCCATGAATCTGAAACACAAGCTTCAGAAGAGAAGCTGTTAATATTTGAGCTCAAAGCATTTAGATGACGCCAGTGAATTCTAAAGGGGCATTGCAAAACACGAAAATTGGTTTGCATGAATGGCAGCCATAAGGGTTTACATGCAATTTGGATGGATTATTAACAGTTTATTCCCCCTCTCTATCTCTGTACGAGAAATTATGTTGGAAATGAAAACAGACAATATTAGCGGGAAGTCATTTATTACAGCAGCCAGAACGTTTTAATTTGAATTCCGCTGGCTGGTTGCTTTTATTATCGGAGTTTAGTAATGGGTGAATTTACTCTAGAGAGAATATTAACAGCACTGTTGTGAAATAACGTATTTACTGCATTCGATGGGTTAACAGAAATTACGGTAGCAATTTTTCATTCCACTAAATAATGCAACGCTTCTTTCACATAGAAGTGCAAGCCAGGAAAGTTATCAGCATTTATTACAAAATAATGGGGAATGGAGCTTCTACATTTATGTTTTTAATTTTATCTTGTTGTGCTATATATGAGTACATATAACCGCGTACATCCAAAGTTTAATTCAAATCCTTTTTGTCCTTTTTCAAGAGCTACATTTACATCTTTTAATTAAAATACTAATTTTTGTGGGTGAATTGGGCCAGACGAGAGCAGAGAATAATAAAAGTATGAAAGTATGCGTTTGCTGCACGTTTTTAAAAGTAAAATTAAAAGCAACTCTATTAAAATCTTAGTTATTACCATCTAATTCTGCTCTAATATAGCAAATACCAATACACTGTGTTGATTACGTTACTACCGGTTGCTTAAAATTTAACTTCCTGAACTTGATCTTCAGTAAATTTTGGTTGTGTAAACCTTGATCTCAGTTCATGGCATCTTGATCTAGGATCAAATGTGACTGGTAAATTTACCGCAATGAACTTGATTGAACTTATATCAACACAACTACAGAAGGAAGAAATAGATGTCACAGCTGTAAATAAAACAATACAACGGTAAGTTGTGCATTCTTGTAGTTATTTGAATAATATAAGTATTGTTCTAAATTGTAATTTGTGGTAAAAACAAAAATTCACAGGAGAAAAAAAAACGATTGCTCCTAAACTGGAAAATGTTTCACAGACACTAAAATTGAAGTTGTGTTTGAGGCTTATTTCTGGAAACATAAAAAAGTGAAATCAATTTGTAATTGTGTCCTTTAAATATAAGGAAAATGTGTTGAACTTAAATACGTTTTGATCCAGTAATTGGTAAAATATACAAATAAAAACGATTAAGAAAATAAATAATTAACCTTGAATTAAAATCCCTAGCGACCATCCAAGCAGTTTTTTTCTGAGTAACTGAAACCGTGTCGGCTTTTTCTTCTTTATAATTTTTTGTTTTGATTATGCTTTTATATTTGTGTACACTTTTCACTTACAATATCCACCAATATGCTCTTTACTTCATGGGTGAAATTTTACATTCTAGTGTTTCTTGCTTTACACAATTTTCATATCGTACTGCCTCCGAAGCAGCGATTTTTAGCTGTTTTGTGAACGTTGTCAAATGTTATATTACGAACTAAGATCAAAGTTGAACCGAGACTCGATCCTAGATTAGTTTTATACAACGTGATTCTGTACTGATCTCAGTTCATGTTCTGACTTTAAATTTGATCTCCAGTAAGGGATATTTATGCAACCCGTCGTTAGTTTAGCCAACATAAAGGATCATTGAGGGCTGGTCCGGATTTTGTGTTAAAAAGGACCTTAAAATGGTGACCTTAAAACCTTAAATATATTAAGAATTATACAAAAGAACAAAGAAAGACTTCAAGATATTTCTATCGGTTGATCTTCCACTTTTATTTACACTTTATACCAGGGCGAGGTTTTTCAGCACCTTTCCGGTCCCACAAGGGTACTGCAGGTTACAATCATATGGACACGAGGACAAAGTCAGGCACTGGCTGTGTTACGCACAACCGCCCCAAGGTGCATAGCACAGTACGGTATATTAGTTGTGAACAGGGAACCTAACTCTGAATTAATTGTGCACTTAAAATAAATATTTAAGTAAGTTTTAAGTGCAATGCTATAGTTATAAATTATATTTTCCACACAGCATCGCCTTAGTATACTCAGTATATATTCTGTGCGTCACAACTGACTCTTTCTTTATTCTCCTCCTTCGATGAATTTGCTGCCAGTTGCTCCTGTGCTGAACTGTGAGATATTTTTCTCGGGATATATGTGGGCGAGTTTGAGGATAAACAGTATCAAGTTGACTAATAAATTTAATGGAGGCTGATAATAATCTAATTGAGTTGCTGACAATTTGAGGTTGAAGAATTGAACTGTTTCTGAATCTTGTCAAACGAAAATGTAATTATTGAATTATATGTGCTGCCTTTCAACGTAATGATGCAAAGCGTGCGTTGCAATGAATCACAGAAGTGTTAAGCGGAAGGTTCGCTAGCACTGACTGCTTAATCTATATGGCTCGAGAGCGGTCCTTAAGTACTACGGCTGCCGATAATCGATCACAGAGAACACCTCTGTAAGACTAAAATGCGAAGGGACAGACGAGAATTTTATATATTAATGTGTGTTCCGACAAGTATAGGTGGAAATCTCTACTACCTTAACTAAGTTATCTAACTTAATAACCTCATGACTTAAGAGTCCTTTCCAGACCAACCCCTACTGCTCGGCAGCTGCGTCCCCCACCTCTACCCACCAAAGACATCATGAGTGGAATGCAGTGCTGGAGGGTGGGACATGGTCAGCAGCCCGGTCCCCCTGGGCCACTATATGCGGTCTTCGCAACTAGGGGTCACTACTTCTCAATCAGGTGGGCCCTGATGGACCTAACAAGGCTGAGTACATCAGGTTTTCCAGGAAGAGAAAATCGAACACAATATCCCATTTGGACGCTTCATAACCTATAACCCATAATCTGTTATGAATAGGGAACCAGTACATGGGAAAGTTTATTTCAAGCTCCGTGAGAATTTTAAAACATAAATCATCGCAGACTTCATCAGCTTCATGCTTTAATCCGCCAAGTATTGTTGTGTCTCCATGCTGATTATTAACAATGGTGTGCATATTTTCCATGTAACCTTGACATTATACATGAGAACAGCTTCAGTTTTCCTTGGCGATTCTCTCTTACCATGACAGAGGTCACGAGCTTTAAACAAAAGAAGAGCAAATCCGATGTGCGCACTCACACATGTGCAACACATCAGATTTTTGCTTTTTCTACTGGTAAGTAGGGGAAGTATTGTATTCCACCCAAAAATTCGATGTCGAGATTTCACCGGAAATAAATGTTTTGAAACCCACTGAACGCAAAAAAAAAAAGGTCCGTGTGTGTGTCTGTGGACAGCATAACTCAAAAACGAACAGTAGGTTAAAAACCAAAGTTGGTATTTAAGTTTAATGTCTTTCAAGGATGCGACACGAATATTTTGAAGAAAATAGCCCCAACCTAAACTAACCTTTACATGGAACATTTTTCAAAAATTTTGATTTTCTTGAAAATGGCTCTAACGATTTTGATTGGAATGTCACATGTTCGTGATATTTTTATGACAAATGAAATGTATATCTTGAATTTTCTGGCTATAGCCCCTGTAGTCGTATTTACTCTGGACGACTTTTGCATAACTGGTAAACCGTTAGAGATAGAGCAAACCATACTATAGAAAAAAATGTAGATCTTACTAAAACACACAATTTATGTCTAAATAATTTTTTTTGTAGGGTGAGCCACTTCGGAGGTATTCCTTGTTATGTGTGTGAGTTTCGGAAAACTTGGAACTTTCGTGAAATGGATCATCGTTCATTTTTTGATATGTTAAGTGCGCAAAGACAACAGAATCTCAAAGCTTTAAAACATTTGACTACCGCACAAAGCGTACTGTATTCTAACATTCCCCTTGCACCTACAAGGAAATAAGCAGTAATATATTTTGTACAAATGTTTATCTTAACTAACACGAAGAAGATATAGGAATAAGAGTTTGTAAGAATGGTTAGTACAAGAGTAGAGAAAGTCATGTGAGTGCAACACATCAGATTCTTTTTATTTATTCGTTTGTGGTAGAACTAGGGCAAATCTCCAATTAGAGTAGATACATTTAATTTAGTTACACAAGTTTGACTAAATACAAAACAAGAATAGAAGAAGGACTACAAAGAAACTAAAAATAAACTATATACTAAGGTATTATTGTCGACAAGATTGAGAGCTGTGTAGTTATCAAGCGAATAAAAGACACAGTTGAATAACAATAATTAAATAAATTTAGATATAATAGAAAAAGGATACAAGAAAGCATTAAGAGACTAAAACTAATATGAAACATCTATTAAACAATTTATTTAGACTAGAATTACAAGTATACTGATTTTACAGTGAATAAGCGATAAAATAATGCAAATAATTCCCATATTTAATTGTTTTTAAACTGCTTGTAAGGGAAGCTAAAATGCAGCTCTATTTTAGTTGAAACTTTATTGTATTTCGCACATAACCTCAGAACGGAAGAACTTTTTCGGAGTCCTAAATTGAAACAACTGACGGTTTCTAAAATTAACATTATTCTGTCAAGCAGTTCTTCAGTGGATCACAGAGTATTTATGAGTTTATACAGAAATAAGTGTTCAGCTATTATTGTACGATCAGAAGGTGAGAGTAAATATATCTAAGGCATCATCGGTAACATGTTTAAGTAAAGTATATCTGAACGACCAGCACATTAGCACCAAAAGAAGTTAGATGTTTTAATTGACAGTTGTAATGAGTGGACAGCAAGTGTAGGAAACTCTTGCAAATGCACGCACATTGGTGTAGAGTGTTTTGGTGGGTGATGTCGATTGATTGCGGTTCTGGACACTGTCAGGATAGATGGACGAGCGGGCATTGTGCCGAGCGCTGTGTGAACCAGACGCTTACTTACTTACATACATGTTACTGGGCTGATTAATAGCTACAGCTATAGGCGCAAGGACATTCACAACCTCCCGCATACAGGGTGTAACAGGCTCTTTACGTAATGCATCCTTGTTAGGATACCTAGTCGTATCAGAGCTTTAAACATGCACAGCACATCAAAGAATGACATTATCCAAAACATTTATTGACCATAATATCGTGAACACAAAGAACAGATAGTAATCACATTTATATCCAAATTCTGCACTATTCGCTTCAAAGCTCGGTTTAGGGCCTCCAGATTTCTGTCGTGTTGAGCCACCTTTTCTCTCAATGTCCTATAGTTGGTAATCCAGGGGATTCAGACGTGGAGTTCCTAATATTTTCTTTTTCGTTTGATCTTTGTTTATACCTATGTCTGTTTCTTTCTTTCCTTCTTTCGTTCGTTCTTTCTTTCTTTCTTTCTTTCTTTCTTTCTTTCTTTCTTTCTTTCTTTCTTTCTTTCTTTCTTTCTTTCTTTCTTTCTGTCTGTCTGTCTGTCTGTCTGTCTGTCGGTCTGTCTGTCTGTCTGTCTGTCTTTCTTTCTGTCTTTCTTTCTGTCTTTCTTTGTTTGTTTCTTTCTTTCTTTCTTTCTTTCTTTCTTTCTTTCTTTCTTTCTTTCTTTCTTTCTTTCTTTCTTTCTTTCTTTCTTTCTTTCTTTCTTTCTTTCTTTCTTTCTTTCTGTCTTTCTTTCTTTCTTTCTTTCTTTCTTTCTTTCTTTCTTTCTTTCTTTCTTTCTTTCCTTCCTTCCTTCTTCTTTCTCTCTTTCCTTCTCTTTCCCTACCGTGCATTTCCGGACAGGGGTTCCTATTTGAAAACCGCTCAGTTTGCCGTCCCGCATAACGTACTTAGCGTTGTCGGTGTTTTTGCGACACCTGTATATCCAATGACATCTCGAATTTTTAACTGGAAAAGGATCTTTGTCCTTGTCTACCATAGATAGTTAGTATTGAGCGAAATAAACCAGTTCTCTTGGACCTAGTCGATGCAACTCGTGGGAGCATAATTCAATGTTTTGGCTTTGCAAGTACTCTTTCTATATTTAAATTTGGGATGCCATCTGTCCTGCAGAAATACGAGAGTAATATATTGTGCAGGGCATAACACCAAGTTGCAGAACTATTTTCCCTTGGATAAATATGCTACTGTTTTGGAACATAAATTTATGCCATTATGTTACACATGCACGAAAACGGCACAGCTTACACTGGTAAACAGATCCTTATCTTCTCAGACAGCCAGACTGCACTTAAGGTTGTAAGTACTCGTAAGGTCACGGCAGGACTGGTGTTAGATTGCCTAAATATGCTGACAAGCTGGGCAACAGAATGAAGTTCAACTCATTTGGGTACCGGGTCATATTGGCATAGAGGGAAATGAACTTACAAGACAAGGATCAAGTTCACTATCTATTGGAACTTCTCGAGAGGCCATTAAGAAATGCTCCATTGATGAAGATAATAAAACCTGGCCTTAAAGTTTCAGGAAACGAACATGGTAAACTATTTATTAGAAAAACATATAACTGAAGACTTAATTGTAACAGACTTCGGCTAAGAAAAGCCGAAAATTGTACAGGTGGCACAATAAACCCAAAAACCCTGGCTTGAGCAATGACGAAATCTGTATCGGAAAAAACAAGACAAGAGAAGAATGGATCGCACCGTGATGAAGGCAAATCATTTTTAAATAAGTTCATAATCCGCCTGTCGTATGTACTATCCATTTTTCTTCACACTCAATGCGTGGCCTACTGACTTAGGTATTGTGAGGTCATTGGCCCTGCAGAAAGCATTGGAACTCCGTGCCGGTACACCATTCGTTATCCGAGACCGACCTACTCTGTGTCATGTCTTCTGTGCCACGGCTACTTGGGGGTATTAACCATCCTGAAACATACATCTCCTAATAAGTAAACTTGCTTAACTTCCTGCAGCTTCTGATACAAGTATTATCATTAACATAAGAACTGATCCTTACATCCAAGTCTGCATAAATAGAGAAACCTAGGTATGTTGATTCCCTTAGTGTATAGCCTTAACGAATACCCTTATTTTTATTTGCTTTTTCTCTGTGATGAATTATTTTAAGGTACACAATTATAACTTTCAGTTTACATGCCTCATTTCTTGTTATGCTCATATCTAAAGTTTCATAATAATATGCGAAATAAAACATCCTCTGCTCTCTGAAAACGTCAAAACATTTCTGCGGGAGGTATATATATTACGTTAATTAGGATAGTAAAAGCAAAACTTTCACAGTTACTTACTTTAATTTTCGACGCTATAAATTTCAACAGTGTTTAAATTCCGTTTTGTTATTGTAACGAAGATGGTACATGATTAACGCTAGAAACGGGTTCAGCCTTGGCTATACAGGGTGTTAGGGACATAATTGTAGATACAGAAGGCTTCCCCACTTATGCTTGGACATTTTTCTTTGTTTTTTAGTGGTGAGATACTCTTTTGCCATCACCTATTGTGTTCAATATGAGTTCAGCGATTTTATCTATGGCAGAAGACTGAGAAAGTCACTGTTTTGTGGCGTAACAGTGGGAAGATGCAAAAACAGCGCTCACCATAAATAAGTGGTGTTTGGGTGGTATAACACAGATACACAAAAATGGCTTCTCACCTGAGGCAAGAAAAATCTGGTGTTGCATGAATTTCTCTACTCTTGTACTAGCCATTTTTACAAACCTTTATCCCTACATCTTCTACGTATTAGTTGAGATAAACATTTGTACAAATTATCTTATTGCTTATTTCCTTGTAGGTACAAGGGGAATACGAGAATACAGTAGGCTTTGTGCGATAGTTAAATCTTTTAAAGCTTTCAATTTCCATTCCCTTTGCGTGACTAACATACAAAAAATGAATAACGATGTTCCATTAGACAGAAGTTTTTCCAAAACTTCCACGAAAAGCACGGAATATCTTCCAAATGGTTCACTCTACATAAAATTTTATTTGGACATAAACTGTGTGTTTTAGCAAGATTTACATTTTTTGTATAGTAAGATTTGGTCTATCACTTACGGTTAACCACTCATCCAAAAGTCATCTAAAATAGACAGGACTACATGAGCTATAACAAGAAAATTCAAAATATACTTTTCATTTCTCATAAAAATATCTCAAACATGTCATTTTAATCAAAAGCGTAGGAGCCATTTTCAAGGAAATAATTTTAAAAAAATTGCCCATGTAAAGGCTGGGTTTATTTTCTTCAAAATCTGCGTGTCGCATCCTTGAAACACATTCAACATTAGTATCAACTTTGGTTTTTAACGAACTTTTCATTTTTGAGTTAGGCTGTCCACAGACTGACACACACACACACACACACACACACACACACACACACACTTGCTTTTTTTATTCAGGGGGCCTCAAAACATATTTCCGGTGAAATCTCGATATCTAATTTTTGGGTGGAATACAATACTTCCTCTACTTACCAGTAGAGAAAGTAAAAATCTGATGTGTTGCACTTATTCCTGTATCTTCGTGTTAGTTGAGATAAACATTGTAGAAATTACCATATTACTTATTTGCTTGTAGGTACAAGGGAAATAGGAGAATACAGTAGACTTTGTGCCATAGTCAAATCTTCTAAAGCTTTCAACACACACACACACACACACACACACACACACACACACACACACACACACACACACACACACACACACACACACACAGACACACACACACAAATTAATAACGATATTCCATTTAACAAAAGCTTCTTTTCCAAAACTTCCACAAACAGCAAGGAATATCTCCGAAATGGTTCAGTACATACAAAAAATGTACGTCGACATAAATTATGATTTGGTCTATCTCTAGGGGTTTACCGGTTATAGAAAAGTCACCCAGAGTAATTAGGCTGTAGCCAGAAAATTCAACATATACATTTAATTTGTCATAGAAATATCTTCAAAATATGACATTTTATTCAAAATCGTTGTAGCCATGTTTGAGAAAATGCAAATATTTCATGTTAAGGGTAGTTCAAAGTGGAGGAATTTTCATCAAAATATACGTATATATATTAAACTTAAATGCCAACTTGGTTTTTAAACAACTTTTCGTTTTTGAGTTATGCTTTTCGTAGATACACACACACACACACACACACACACACACACACACACACACACACACACACACACACACACACACACACACACACGGACCTTTTCCTAAAAATGCTCCTTTTAGATTTGGTGGGCCTCAAAACATACAGTTCTGGTGAAATCTCGACATCAATGTTTGGGTCGAATATATACAGTACTTCCCCTACCTGCTATACGTAGTAGAGAAAGTAAAACTCCGAACCCTAATGATGACAATGAGTACCTGTTAAGCAAGTTAGCCGCAGTCATCACTGATATAGCTAATCCCATAAAAATATAAACTGCTAAACGTTAAGCTGACATGGTTTCAATGCCAGATTACTGCAATTAGATGCTGTCTGGATACTGTTACCGCAATACTTTATGGGTGGAGTCTTAAGGTGTAAGAGATTCGCTGAAAAAAATTATAACACCAAGAAAATTACACGTCAATTACGTGTAACGTAGTTCCATAGTCGCTGGGCATTAAATTACTTTATGGTTTCTTTAACAAGCCGCTGATAACATGTTTTGTTCAAGACGGTGCAAAATAACGGTGGGAAAACAACGTGCCTGTAGATTTGTGAAATTATCCACCAACAGAACTGTGGGTAATGATTCTGTCATGAAGAGCTGTGAAGCAGTAATAAGAAGAATAATAAAAGCAAGCATTTAATTATTCATTAGACGTATAATCGCCCACATTTGTGAAATGAAAACAGGTTTTCAAATTTCTCTTGTTTGTCTTAAAATTAAAGAGTGCTTATCTAAAAATCTTCTTCGTGTTAGTTGAGATAAACATTTGTACAAATTATTTTATTGCTTATTTTCTTGTAGGTGGAAGGAGAATGTTAGAATACAGTAGGCTTTGAGCGATAGTCAAATCTTTTAAAGCTTTCAAATTCCGTTCTCTTTGCACGCTTAATATGTACCAAAATGAACAACGATGTTCTATATCACGAAAGTTTTATTTTCTGAAACTGACACAAGTAACAAGGAATATCTACGAAATGGTTCACTCTACAAAAAAATTATTTAGAAACAAATTGTGTGTTTTAGCGAGATCTACATTTTTGCACCGTAAGATTTTGTCTATCTCTTACGGTTTACGGAGTTAACTAGACTACTTAGACTATAGCCAGAAAGTTCAAAAGGAACATTACGTTTGTCATACAAATATCTTAAGCATATGACATTTTAATAGTTATCGTTAGGGCCATTTTCAAGAAGAGCTATTTTCTTCAAAATCTTCGTGTCGCATCCTTGAGAAACACTAAACTTAAATACCTACTTAGGTTTTTAACCGACTTTTCGTTTTTCAGTTATCTGTCCACAGACTGACAGACCGACAGACTTTTTTTTTTAGGGGGTCTCGAAACATATTTCCGGTGAAATATCGATATCCAATTTTTGGGTGCAATAAAGTAAAAATGTGATGTGTTACATTCACTTTTTTTCCTCTGCTGTAACTTCTACAGAATATTCTTACAAATTCCACTTCCTCCTATGGGTACTCATGACTGAAATCCGGTAATTTTTTCAAGAAATTAAAACATAATAGTGCCCATTGCTGAACAAACACTTTCCAAGGATTTGTATACCTGTCCCTCAACCTTGTTTTGCTGCTAATGACATGAACACATTATCTCAATATACTCAGTGAAAGAATCTGCTGTTGCCGAGTCGATTAAAGTTGTGCATTCAGAGTACTGTCAAATATTGTGCTTGTCTTACATCTCATAGCGGCCGAAGTGTCCACGCGAACTATTGGAAGTTCTGTGGTTCAAATCCCAGCTACAGCACCGAATTTTTCAGTCTAAATCCACTCATACGTTTCTAACCCAGTTTGGTGTTCAAGCAACTTCTTATTTTTGAGTCATACTGTTCACACACAAAGTCAGAGTTTTCTAAAAAATATTCTTGTTTTGTTTCAGGAACCCTCAAAACGTGGATTTCCGGTAAGTAATAGAGAAAATAATATTATATTAATTGTGTATATGGTGATAATATTACGATATTATGTTAATAAAGACAGCTGTTTGATAAGACAGGTTTATAATTACTATCGAAAGGGGATGAGAGAAGAAATACGATTGAAAATTAAAGAACGACAGTGATTTTTGTTTTGTCAGGCAAGATCTGAGCTACTAACAGGACGATTGAAGTATCATCAGTGTCTCATTAGCTTTATCGATGTCACTTTTTCAATGTCACCATTGCCACTGACAAGTCCAAGTTAGTATTTAAGTTTAATGCCTTTCAAGGATGCGACACAAAGATGTTGAAGAAAATAGCCCCAATATTCGACTATCGACTATCTCATATGCATATCTATAGAGGTAAATACACATTCACATACAGATAAAAATCAGCGAGTGTGCAATCACTCAGAAACTGCCACTGATAGCACCTATAAAAAAACTTTTAATAAACCCAGTTCTATAAATGTGTACATATCTGTTAACATGAAGTAGATAACAGAATGAGCTTTGTAAGAATATTTTGCATAAAAGTGAGAAGAGAAGGTCATGTGAGTGCAACACATTAAATTTTCAGTTTCTCTACTACATACATATTAGGTAGAGAAAGCACTGCATTCCACTCAAAGATCTTATACCAAAATTTCACAGGAAATGCACGTTTTAAGCTGCCCTGAATTTAAAAAGGGGCATTTTTACTTCTTCTACTGGTAAGTAGGGGAAGTATTGTATTCCACCCAAAAATTCGAAGTCGAGATTTCACCGGAAATACATGTTTTGAGGCCCCCCGAATCCAAAAAAAGCATTTTTAGAAAAAGGTCCGCGTGTGTGTCAGTCTGTCAGTCTGTCAGTCTGTGGACAGCATAGCTCAAAAATGAAAAGTCGGTTAAAAACCAAAGTTGATATTTAAGTTTAACGTCGTTCAAGGATGTGACACGAAGATTTTGAAGAAAATAGCCCCACCCTAAACTACCCTTTACATGGAAAATTTTTCGAAAATTTTGATTTTCTTGAAAATGGCTCTAATGATTTTGATTAAAATGTCATATGTTTGAGATATTTTTATGACAAATGAAATGTATATCTTGAATTTTCTGGCTATAGCCCCTGTAGTCGTATTTACTCTGGACGACTTTTGCATAACTGGTAAACCGTTAGAGATAGACCAAATTATACTATACAAAAAATGTAGATCTTGCTAAAATACACAATTTATGTCTCAATAAATTTTCTTTTAGGGTGAACCATTTCGGAGATATACCTTGTTATGTGTGTGAGTTTCGGAAAACTTGGAACTTTCGTGGAATGGGTCATCGTTGTTCATTTTTTTATATGTTACGTGTACAAAGAGAACGGAATCTCAAAACTTTAAAAGATTTGACTATCGCACAAAGCCTACTGTATTCCAATATTCCCCTTGCACCTACAAGGAAATAAGCAATAAGATAATTTGTACAAATGTTTATTTTAACTAACACGAAGAAGATATAGGAATAAGAGTTTGTAAGAATGGTTAGTACAAGAGTAGAGAATGTAATGTGATTGCAACACATCAGATTTTTATATAAAAGATCCATGTGTGTGCCTGTGTTTTTGGACAGTATAACTCAAAATCAAAAGGTCGGTTAAATATAAAATTTGGTATTTAAGTTCAGTACCTTCCAGAACTAGAATTTTCAAGAAAACCTTTCCATACTAGACTACTCATTACATAGAAACCTTTTCGAAAATTTCGATTTGCTCATAAATGGCTTATGATTAAGATAGTTACGTGACAAGTGACCCAATAATTTAGATCCTGTTAATATACACAATTTATATTAGATACATTTATTTGTGGAGCGAACAATTATTGTATTTTCGAATACTTAAATGTCGACAGGCTCTCAAATAGGAATACCCCTTGGCCGCGCAAAGAGAGCGTAATTTTAAAGCCATCACATCGCAACCAACTCTTAACAGATTTAACTATCGCGGAAAACCTACTCAACTCCCATATTCCCCTTCCATCTACAAGAAAATTAGCAATAAGAGTGAAATGTAAACGGTTAAATATAGTAAAATTGTGGAAAAGTATTTAAAGGCTTACACGTATTAAGAAAGAAACCGTTCTCGCTGTTGAAGAATTTCCATTAAACATCAAGACATATTTTAAGTTAATATGGAAATATCAACTTCATCAACTCCGAATGCAGCTCCAACGGATGACTGTTACTATAGCTTCCAGCAAAGGTTTAGGTCCTGTAGGCATATCACTGTAACTGATAGGTCCTGGCCACACTAGGCAACCTGAAGGGGAGGTTAGGTAAACATGAAAGACGCCGTCCTCTTATGCGAAGAGTGTGTTGCCTAAACAAGCAGGCGTAGGCAGATGTAGATTGAAAACTGAACGCTTCTAATAGGCAAACGTTCACCAACCTTTGAACAGTCGAAGGTGAGTTGGCAGCTTGCGTAGAACTACACTGCATATCTGAAACATGTGTTTATTTACATCAGCTATAAAAGTCCAAAAAGCATGAACTTAAGGAATTTCAACTTTCCATGCATGATACCATAAGCAGGAAGAGAATAAAAAACTGTCGAGAAAAAATATTTTCGTGCTGTGGAAGTCAACTTTAAAGCACAATGTTTCATCTGTCTGTGAAGTTTAGTGAACCTCCATTGAAAACCAATTTACGCTTTTTCCGCTGCTGTCAGAACCTGATGCTTCAATAACTGAAAAGAAGCGAAGCGATAGTATGCTTATATACGGAGCTTCGATATCATCCACATCAGGTAAAACAGTGAAAGGTGCTCATATCCAGTGCAGAATGTAATTATAAGTCATGAAGGCAAACAAACAATTTTTAATTGAAAATAAGTGATGTGTAACCAATAACTATAGTAATAGGGAAAGACGTTGCTGGAAAAAGTTGGAAAAAGTGAAAACTGGATTAAAAAATAAGTAATGTGTTAACTCACGATTTATTCTACACCTTTTACAAACAATTTGTACAAAAACTTATTTTCCAAAAGTAATCTAACTAGAGATTATACTATTCCGAAAATATCGTGAACGACTGCAATTTGCTAGTGACTTACATTTGCTTTAACCACTTAAGGAATATAATACACGAAAAATCTGATGTGTTGCACTCATATCACTTTCTCTACTCTTCTACTAACCATTCCTACAAACTCTTAACCTATATCTTCTTCGTGTTAGTTAAAATAAACATTTGTACAAATTATCTTATTGCTTATTTCCTTGTAGGTGCAAGGGGAATATTGGAATACAGTAGGCTTTGTGCGATAGTCAAATCTTTTAAAGCTTTGAGATTCCGTTCTCTTTGTACACGTAACATATAAAAAAATTAACAACGATGACCCATTTCACGAAAGTTCCAAGTTTTCCGAAACTCACACACATAACAAGGTATATCTCCGAAATGGTTCACCCTACAAGAAAATTTATTGAGACATAAATTGTGTATTTTAGCACGATCTACATTTTTTGTATAGTATAATTTGGTCTATCTCTAACGGTTTACCAGTTATACAAAAGTCATCCAGAGTAAATACGACTACAGGGGCTATAGCCAGAAAATTCAAGATAAACATTTCATTTGTCATAAAAGTATCTCAAACATATGACATTTTAATCAAAATCGTTAGAGCCATTTTCAAGAAAATCAAAATTTTCGAAAAAGTTTCCATGTAAAGGGTAGTTTAGGGTGGAGCTATTTTCTTCAAAATCTTCGTGTCACATCCTTGAACGACATTAAACTTAAATACCAACTTTGGTTTTTAACCGACTTTTCGTTTTTGAGCTATGCTGTCCACAGACTGACAGACTGACAGACGCACAGACACACACACGGACCTTTTTCTAAAAATGTTTTTTTTTGGATTCAGGGGGCCTCAAAACATGTATTTCCGGTGAAATCTTGACTTCGAATTTTTGGGTGGAATACAATACTTCCCCTACTTACCAGTAGAGAAAGTAAAAATTGAAGAACGATGTTCTATTTGACAGAACTATAAGTTCTCCAACACTCACACAATTAACAAGGAATATCTCCGAAACAGTTCACTCTAGAAAATATTTTATTTAGACATAAGTTGTGTTTTAGCTAGATCTACATTTTTACTTTCTCTACTAGTAAGTAGAGGAAGTATTGTACCTATTCCACCCAAAAATTCGATGTCGAGATTTCACCGCAAATACATGTTTTGAGACCCCCTGAATCCAAAAAAAAAGTATTTTTAGAAAAAGGTCTGCGTCCTGTTTGTGTCTGTGTGTCAGTCTGTGTTTGTGGACAGCATAACTCAAAAACGAAAAGTCGGTTAAAATCCAAAGTTGGTATTTAAGTTTAATGTCTTTTAAGGATGCGATACGAATATTTTGAAGAAAATAGCCCCACCCCAAACTACCCTTTACATGGAAAATTTTTCGAAAATTTTGATGTTCTTGAAAATGACTTGAACAATTTTGATTAAAATGTCATATGTTTGAGATATTTTGATGATAAATGAAATGTATATCTTGAATTTTCTGGCTATAGCCCCTGTAGTCGTATTTACTCTGGACGACTTTTGCATAACTGGTAAACCGTTAGAGATAGACAAATTCTTGATGTACGAAAAATGTAGATCTCACTAAAATACACAATTTATGTCGAAATGAATTTTCTTGTAGGGTGAACCATTTCGAAGATATTCCTTGTTATGTGTGTGAGTTTCGCAAAACAAAACTTTCGTGAAATGGAAAATGGGTGTTAATTTTTTTATATGTTAAATGTGTAAAAGAGAACGGAATCTCAAAGCTTCAAAACATTTGACTATCGCACAAAGCCTACTGTATTCTAACATTCCCCTAGCACCTACAAGGAAATAAGCAATAAGATAATTTGTACAAATGTTTATCTCAACTAACACGAAGAAGATATAGGAGTAAGAGTATGTAAGAATGGTTAGTACAAGAGTAGAGAAAGTCATATGAGTGCAACACAGTAGCACATTAAATATATTACGACATTTAGCGTTCGGAAGTGATTTTATCCAAAAGTGCTATTGCAGAACAGGATTTGCCAAAGGTAAGCAGGTACATCATTTGTTGCGTGGTAACGATGCTCAAATATTATTATGGTTTGAAAGCATGTTACTTAAACCCTGTGATATTTGAGGTTAGAAATAATGCTTTAATTTGATAAATCGTGGTTACTTTATTTCCTTTAAAGGCTGGTATAAATATGAGCAAGAGAAAAAACAGTGAGGAAAGCATTCTTGCTCATGGGACTTAAATGATTGCATGTATCATAGCATTATACATTTTAATTTACACTTTGGTGAAACGTGGCTTGAAATCTTGTCTTGTTTTCCTTGGGTTTTTACACACACTTGGTAGTAATTTCCATTGTAGATTGTCAGCACTGCTTTTTGCTGTAATGTCCACTGCAGTGTAGTGAAATGTGCGTCAAATTGAATTCTTGGGAGCTGCTAATTAGCTGTTTCCCCTATATATCGCTTATTACTGCCATACAGGCTATGTATACAGCCTCTATCGTTTGTTTCTGTGGCAGATGGTTGTCGCTGTTTTAAAGTTTGTCCCATTCTTTGACTTGGAGTAGCAAAGCGACATTAACTTAAACACTGGCTACTAGAGTAGCCGTCAGGAACAATGACGGTAAATAACGTGCAGATAGGGGAAAGAGGGGAAGTCCTGCGTTACAACTGTTTCCCATCTTTCTCAGGGGCCCAAAAGACCAAGTTGTCGACGGGCCCTTAAACAACACTTTCTCACTCACTCTTTCTCAGGAAGTATGTCTACTCATTATGCACTATTTTTCTGACTGTGAATAATGCAACATTTTTTTTTTTTTTTTTTTTATAAATATTTATTTAAGGTCGTTTTGACAGCACGGTCTTATCACGACCATACATAGTAATACATTGTGGATATTATCTTACAATTATACATACACACATTACATTATGTTGACATTTACAGTAAATTTGAAAGTTTTATGTTCTTTATAAACTGTAGAGTCTTGCTGATCATATTCGGTGTATTGACTGCATGATGAAGACTGGAAATGCCGGCTTGCTGTCTATATCTGCTGTATTGTGGGCAATCTATAAGGATGTGGTGGATGGTTAGAGGAATATCACAGTTGGCACAATTTGGAGGTTGGTCCTTGGTGAGGAGATGACTGTGTGTTAGTTTGGAGTGTCCAATTCTAAGCCGAGTGATGTTAACTTGATCTCTTCTTTTCAGTCTTTGGAGATGCAGAAAAGGTTTTGTACAGCCTGAGCGAGCTTCATGGAGTTTACTGCTAACTGATGACCATGTCTGTATCCATTTTTGCATGTACATATGTTTAGTACCGTTGATGATGTCTTGATGTGGAGAAGCGATCGAGGCATCACTGACGGGATGTTTAGCTGCCTCTTTTCCAGCTTCATCTGCAGTTTCATTGCCTGTTATGCCAACGTGAGAGGGAGTCCATACAAAGGATACCTTTTTATCGGTCTTATTTATATTGTGACACAAAAGTCGAATTTCATGGATTAGTGCATGGTTTGGTTCGGAATTTTGTATGGCAAGTAGTACACTTAAGGAATCAGTGAATATGGTACAGTGACTTTTAACGGATGAATTGGTTATATATAGAAGCGCTTCCTTAATAGCGAATGCTTCACAGGAGAAAATGCTAAACAGGCGAGGTAAACTGTAGAGCATTGTTTGATCAGGATACACAATTGCACATCCTCTTCCCTCTTTAGATGCTGATCCATCAGTGAAAATTTTCGTGTTAGAGTTATGTTCATCCAGTAAAGAACTCCACGTTTGTTTAAGTATACAAGAAGGAGTTTGAAGCTTCAAATGAGATGAAAGACTGGTATCAATTGGTGGACTTTGTATCTGCCAGTAGGGTGTGGAGCAATTAATATAGCTGGGTTGGATCATAGAAATTGTTAAATCTATTTCTTTCAAGTATTGGAGAATTCTAATGTGAAATGGACTTCTGTATCGTTCTGTTTGCATCTGACAAGCTTTTTGTAGTGGAAATACATAGTTATGCATTTTATGACATGGATGTGAGGCAATCTTTATGGCATATGTTACACTTAATAATTTTCTGCGAATATTTAGAGGCGGCTCATTTGCTTCCATTTGAAGGCTTAAGATTGGACTGGTGACAAATGCCCCTAATGCCAACCTTAGGGCTGTAGACTGAATGGAGTTCAGGGTTTTGAGAGTTGAACGGTTTGCGGAGTTGTAAACAATAGCACCATAGTCTAGTTTGGATCTAATAAGAGCCTTGTAGGTTTTGAGAAGTGTGAATAAATCAGCACCCCAATTTCTTGCGGCAAGAGTTTTGATAATATTGAGTCGATTTGTGCAAGCTTCTTTTAAGGCTTTAACATGGGGCTTCCATGAAAGTTTTTGATCGAAAATGACACCCAGAATTTTTGTGGTCGTAACTACGTTGAGTTTCTCTTCGTTGATATATAGTTCAAGGTCCTGTTCAGGAACTTGTCTTTTTGTGAAGGTGATACATGCAACATTCTTTCTTTCTGTCTTTCTTTTTCTTTCTTTCTTTCTTTCTTTCTTTCTTTCTTTCTTTCTTTCTTTCTTTCTTTCTTTCTTTCTTTCTTTCTGTCTTTCTTTCTTTCTGTCTTTGTTTCTTTCTTTCTGTCTTTGTTTGTTTGTTTGTTTGTTTCTTTCTTTCTGTCTTTCTTTGTGTCTGTCTTTCTTTCTTTCTGTCTTTCTTTCTCTCTGTCTTTCTTTCTTTCTCTCTGTCTTTCTTTCTTTCTCTCTTTCTTTCTTCCTCTCTGTCTGTCTTTCTTTCTCTCTGTCTTTCTTTCTTTCTCTCTGTCTTTCTTTCTTTCTTTCTCTCTGTCTTTCTTTCTTTCTCTCTGTCTTTCTTTCTCTCTGTCTTTCTTTCTCTCTGTCTTTCTTTCTTTCTCTCTCTCTGTCTTTCTTTCTTTCTCTCTCTCTCTGTCTGTCTTTCTTTCTTTCTCTCTGTCTGTCTTTCTTTCTTTCTCTCTGTCTGTCTTTCTTTCTCTCTGTCTTTCTTTCTTTCTCTCTGTCTTTCTTTCTTTCTCTCTGTCTTTCTTTCTTTCTTTCTCTCTGTCTGTCTTTCTTTCTCTCTGTCTTTCTTTCTTTCTCTCTGTCTTTCTTTCTTTCTTTCTTTCTCTCTGTCTTTCTTTCTTTCTTTCTTTCTCTCTGTCTGTCTTTCTTTCTTTCTCTCTGTCTGTCTTTCTTTCTTTCTCTCTGTCTGTCTTTCTTTCTCTCTGTCTTTCTTTCTTTCTCTCTGTCTTTCTTTCTTTCTCTCTCTCTGTCTGTCTTTCTTTCTTTCTCTCTGTCTCTTTCTTTCTCTCTGTCTTTCTTTCTTTCTCTCTGTCTTTCTTTCTTTCTCTCTGTCTTTCTTTCTTTCTTTCTCTCTGTCTTTCTTTCTCTCTGTCTTTCTTTCTTTCTCTCTGTCTGTCTTTCTTTCTTTCTCTCTGTCTGTCTTTCTTTCTTTCTCTCTGTCTGTCTTTCTTTCTCTCTGTCTTTCTTTCTTTCTCTCTGTCTTTCTTTCTTTCTCTCTGTCTTTCTTTCTTTCTTTCTCTCTGTCTGTCTTTCTTTCTCTCTGTCTTTCTTTCTTTCTCTCTCTCTGTCTTTCTTTCTTTCTCTCTCTCTGTCTGTCTTTCTTTCTTTCTCTCTGTCTGTCTTTCTTTCTTTCTCTCTGTCTGTCTTTCTTTCTTTCTCTCTCTCTCTCTGTCTTTCTTTTGTTTTGCTTCTGGCATTACTATCACGCAATGGAGTGGACTTTTTGCTTGGAATTATTTCTCTGTTAAACTGTAGGCAAAATCTATCACACGCACTCTGAAACAGACTACGCCTAATTAGAGAACACGTGACTGTGACGTCGTTGGATATTTGACTTCTGCGCAACAGTCTTCATTTGTGACGGCAAGCATAATAGTGATGGCAGTAGTGGTGGTGGTGGCGGTGGCGGTGGCGGTATTACTAGTATGAGAGGTGTGTGAGTCCTATTTAGTGGTGGTTGTCATGCTCGATTTAATTTGAAGTTAATTCATGTACCTCTGTATTATGATAACAACTCGTGTGATGCAATAAATCTTTCACTGTGCATATGCACGGTTAAATGCGTTCCTTAGCTTCAATACTCCTGTCTTAAACAAGTGTCTAAGACACATTAATCTTGTTCATCTGCCCTGGTAATGCAAATTCAGTTGAAAGTTACGATATGATGCGGTAGGTAATCATTGTGCAAGTCTAGATTTATAAAATGAATTTGGAGACACCTGTCCTGGAACTGTGCATAAGGACTCGACGCCCGTCAACCAGATCGCGACGTAGAGGACAGACAACCTTCTCTCCGTGAGGTTAAGTAAAAACAAACGCAGTTGAGTTTGGAAGATTTATCTCGGCTTCTATCTTTTACCATATTCCAAGTATGGAGTGGATACCATGTTCTCTGATTTCCTCCTCTGATTATGGAGGCTTGTTTTGGGATTTATTTCATATGCATTAACAACTTGTGGGCACATGAGCATAACCGGTTGTCCCTGTGTATTGAAGGTAACTGCAATTCATGTGGGTTGCACAAACTGAAAAGCACAGGTCCTCTCTTTGTCCGGCCTATTACCAGTTTTGTATGCAAAATTGTACAGACTGATTTACTTGATAATAATTGTGAGTTAGATGCGAAACCTTTCAGCAAATGTAATCCGTTAACATTTATAACTCTCTTTTTCTCGTGAGAATGTGACTCTAAGGTTGCTAGGTCCAAACGTAGACTCATGAGCTAAATTCGCCTCACTCCCTGAGTGTCACGTGCATCTTGTACCTACCGACACACCCCTTCACTTGCCCTACGATCTCGTGACATACAGTTGCGAATTGTAAGTTCAAACAAAAGAGGGTTTTTAATTTACTACGTAAAGTATATATTCCACCCAAAAAAAATCTGATGTGTTGCACTCACATGACTTTCTCTACTCTTGTACTAACCATTCTTACAAACTCTTATTCCTATATCTTCTTCGTGTTAGATTCTGTTGTCTTTGCACACTTAACATAAAAAACGGTGATCGATTTCACGAAAGTTCTAATTTTTCCGAAACTCACACAAATAACAAGGAATATCTCCGAAATGGTTCACCCTACAAGAAAATTTATTCAGACATAAATTGTGTATTGTAGCAAGATCTACATTTTTTGTATAGTATGATTTGGTCTATTTCTAACGGTTCACCAGTTATACAAAAGTCGTCCAGAGTAAATACGACTACAGGGGTTATAGCCAGAAAATACAAGATATACATTTCATTTGTTGTAAAAATATCTCAAACATGTGACATTTTAATCAAAATCGTTAGAGCCATTTTCAAGAAAATCAAAATTTTTGAAAAATGTTCCATGTAAAAGGTAGTTTAGGGTGGGGCTATTTTCTTCAAAATCTTCGTGTCACATCCTTGAAAAACATTAAACTTAAATGCCAACTTTGGTTTTTAACCGACTTTTCGTTTTTGAGTTATGCTGTCCACAGACAGACAGACAGACACACACACACACACACACACACACACACACACACACACACACACACACACACACACACACACACACACATACACACACAGAGCTTTTTCTGAAGATGCTTTTTTTTAAATACAACACTTCCCCTACTTGCCAGTAGAGAAAGTAATTAGATTTTGAGATTTCACCGAGAATATATTTTGAGGCCCCCTGAATCCAAACAAAGCATTTTTAGAAAAAGGTCCGTGTCTGTGTGTCTGGTAGTCAGTCTATGGACAGCATAACTCAAAAACGAAAAGTCGGTTAAAAACCAAAGTTGTAATTTAGGGATAAGTTGGCTACATTGTTTTAAGTGAAGAAAAAACGTGAATTTGGCTGCTCTGCTTTCTTCAATGTGGTAACACGTGCATTAAGTAAATTAATAAAGATTTATTAACCTAAACTTATGGTAAAAATGTTCTCCAGCATCACATTGGACTTAGAAAAATTCTCGTGCCACATGTTAGAAAGCTGTGTCTAACTTGGTTCTTGCAACGCTTGCAAGTAGCTATATCACGCCACTCTTAGATAAGCATTATGACTGTTGCTGATTCACTGCTTCGTACACATAACGTAAGACAACCTAAAAATAAAAATGTTTGTGTTATTGATAGTACCGGATTTGCGATTTGAATACGACTTGAATAATTTTCTCTGTAGCTAACTGCTTTAGGTTTCAGTTGAAGACTATTTCAGTAAACGTACCGTTACGCCTGTTGCAGGGCGACAGTATTCCTATTGTGGGCTCCGATATCTAACAACGTCTCGAGGCGTACATATCGCAGTGCATGAGTAGAGGGGTAGTAGACAGCGGAAGCGGCAGGTACAATGCGAGAAATAGAAATGGCATGTGGCCTTCAATCGAGCGAGGTAACCCGACTATATCCGAGTAGTATCGAAGTTTTGCGCAGCTCTCGTTGGCAAGCTTTCGTTGCGTTACAGCTACAACAGGCTTTCTTCCTGCTATCATCTTAAACACAAATAAACCACAGTGGCCAACAGCAGTGGGTCTCCGCATGAATGCGTGTAGAAGCAGCTAACGTTTGTTACAAAGGTACAATATTTCATGTGTTCACGTCAATAGCTCGTGTTATCTGAGAAATATTAGACTAAACATTTAACGTATCAGTAAGGCTTAAAGGCGGCGCCGTGGCCGAGCGGTTAGCGCGCTCGCCTACCACCTAGGCGGCCCGGGTTCGATCCCAGGGACCTGCATGTGGTATTCGTGGTGGACGAAGCGGCGTCAGGGCGGGTTTTCCGGTTTCCCCCGCCATCTCATTCCACCGGTGCTCCATCTTCATTCCATGTATCATCAGTGTCACCGCCTGCGGTGCCGTAGTAGTAAAAGTGGGCGTTAAACACAACAACAACAACAACAACAGTAAGGCTTAGACCTGCCGGTGTGTTTAATGTAGATTGTGGACCTATGCAAGACATCATCATGATCCTCCATGTGGTACTGTCTCCCTCACTCCTCCAGAGAGCAGAACACCCCGCAGATATTTTCTCTTCAGAGGCTTGAAGTATCTGTGTCAAAATTTAGGTTTGGAGCAAAACAAAATTGTAAACTGTCCCAGCAACATTGTCAGTGCCAATTTCTGCCGTGCTCTATTGTCTACGGGTAACATGTCAGCTTGTGTTTCCCAAGACCGTGGGTTCAAACCCGGAGATGGGCGATGGATTTTTTAGGGCGTAAGAAGAATTACGTGACTTTCTTTAGAAGCGAAGTAAAGCCGGTGGTCCCGTGTGGTAGATTTACGTCACACAACAGAAACTCAAGCTTGATAAACAGGCCGCTGAGCAAAATTAAACACCAAACAGAATAGGACGTTGAGAAGAACATAAAATTGTGTTATTTATGAACGCTACTTTATTGCTGTGGTTCTTAAGTGTTCCATTTCCCATTGGGTGCCCCGGTGGCTCTCTGCCAACTATTAGGGATTTCTGCACGCCTCTGTGGCACTGCCTTCGTCGTCCTGTGCCGGGACTGTGGTCTCCCTTCAGCTCAAGAATGTTTTGTTGAAGAATGGTTAGAGAAGGCCTGAAATATATCAGATTCCCCCTACCCTTCACTATTTCGGTTAAGCGGGTGTTGTCTATATGCACTTTGAAACCTCTACACGCAAGCATAGAAAAATACGAGTCGTATTTCAAAGTTTAATTCCACAGTACAAGTTAAACCAAACTAAGCATGCATTTGTGCGAGTATATAAATCCGAAGTCTGCTATGTAATAACTATGACGTAGCTAACAAGGATTTGTTTCAAAATGGATGCTGAGTCAACTCGACATGTAAAAGCAAATATAATACGCAATACATTGTCAGTGATCATTTTCTTCTTTTTCTATACCGGATTCGCGATAAGTCATCAGCACTGCATACGCTGACGCAGTAACCAGCTCTGATGACGAAATATGAACTTTGATGACCAAATGCATGGCCGTTTGTATCTCACTCACGTACTCCTGCAACCAAGTATAAAAAAAAAAAAAAATGTTGACTTTGGTAATAGGGGTGTATTTTTACTTACACATAATAAGACAAAGTCTTGCATCTATTAAAAAATTCGATGTCGAAGTTTCACCGGCAAGAAATGTTTTAAGACTGGTTAAAAAAGTAGAGCTTTGGAAAAAAGATTTGTCTATCAGTGTCTATGGCATATAAGTCGAGAACGCCACCAAAAAAAGACGAGCTGGAGGAATGTGCTACTTAAAAATTTTCCACCGCCCCCATCACACTCTAGTATTGTATACAATACACAGTGCAATACCAGCACCTATCACAGAGTTACAAGTATTAGATGTCACATACACACAGAATTCGTATAATCTGTCTCAGATAAAGAATATCCTGTTGTAAACATCTGGGAGGGGAGAAAGAGAGAGACAGAGGTGCTGTAATGAATGCATTAAAGCCGCCTACTACTGGAAAGTAGTTAATGGGTGTTTTCCTTTCTTACTTTCTTTACTTACATGCTGGAAGCGCTTCGATCGCATAGCGCCTGCGCAGAAGTCAGATGATGCAATATGTAGGTTATTCTTCCTAGTGAGTGTACAACATTTTACAATATTTCAACTATAAAATTAGGTGTATGGCCGAGTATAAATTTTCGTTAGAAATTTAACTATAATGGTACTAATTAAGACACTCGTATGCAAATTTGGAAACCTGAATCCAAAAAACGCAGTTTCAGAAAAAGTTCCAATGTGTGTGTGTGTGTGTGTGTGTGTGTGTGTGTGTGTGTGTGTGTGTGTGTGTGTGTGTGTGTGTGTGTGTGTGTGTGAATAACATAACATAACTGGTATTTAAGTTTAATCTATTACAAGAATGCAACGCGAAGATTTTGAAGAAAATTCCTCCACCATAAGCTACCCTTTACCAGGAAAATTTTTCGAACATTTTTAATGCCTAACGATTTTGATTAAAATGCCATATGTATAAGACATCTTTAGGACAAATGAAACGTATATTTTGAATTTTCTGGCTAATCTCCACATAGTCCTGTTTACTCAAGATGACCTTTGCATAGCTGGTAAACCGTAATAGATAGAGCAAATCTTATACAAAAATGTAGAGCTCGTTAAAACTCAAGTTATATCCAAATGCATTTTTACTTTCTCTACTGGTAAGTAGTGAAAGTGTTGTATTCCACCCAAAAATTCAAAGTCGAGATTTCATCGGAAATATATGTTTTTCGAAAATTTTTATTTTCTTGAAAATGGCTCTAACGTCTTTGATTAAAATGTCATATGTTTGAGATATTTTTATGACAACAGAAATGTATGTCTTTAATTTTCTATCTACAGCCCCTGTAGTCGTATTTAATCTGAACGACTTTTGCATAACTGTTAAACCCTTAGAGATAGACAAAATCTTACTATACAAAAATGTGGGTCTCTCTAAAACACACAATTTATGTCGAAATAGATTTGTTTGTAGAGTGAACTATTTTGGAGATATTCCTTGTTATTTGTGTCAATTTCGGAAAACTTAAAACTTTCGTGAAATGGAACATCGTTGTTCATTTTTATATGTTAAGCATGCAAAGGGAACGCGATCTCAAAGCTTTAAGATATTTGACTATCGCTCAAAGCCTACTGTATTCTAATATTCCACTTGCACCTACAAGGAAATAAGAAGTAAGATAATTTGTACAAATGTTTAGCTCAACTAACACAAAGAAGATACCCACACACAAACACACAAGGTCTCAAAACATATTTCCGGTGAAATCTCGACATCAAATTTGTGAGTGATATACAATACTTCCCCAATAACTATACGTAGTGGACATAGTAAAAAAGTATATTAGTAAAGAAAGTTTATCAATCAAAATTTTATTGTCTGAGCCATTTTTGAGAAAATCAAATTTGCAAAAATGTTTCCAGGCGAACGATAGTTCTGGATGGGGGCATTTTCTTGAAAATCTTGTATTGTATCCTTGGAAGGTGCTGTACCCAATTTTTAATGGATGTAGGAGTCCTCAAAAGGGATATTTCTAGTAATATTTCGATATCTAATTTTTGGTTGGAAGGCAATATCTTACTATGTGCGTAGTAAAGACAAAACGTGCTGTTAGTAATGATTCCGTGTGGCACACATGCATACGGAACAGATATGTCACATAATGATATCACCCTAAGCATGGTCCAAGCACAAGATAGCTCACGACAGGCACCTGCATAAACAGTCCGCAGGTGCTGACGTCACTGACCTGCCATAAATCTACTGGCCTGATAACCTCCACGAGAAATTTACTGCAAGGTAGCGCCGAGCCGAATGGCTGGAGTCTTGTACATAAACCAAATACACGTCTGTCTGTCTGTCCTTGGAGACCGTTGTGATCCACTCAAATAAATACTTGGTATGCCTTGCGCATTACTTCCGTCGTTTCTACTTTGTCTTCCTTGCCCAGATGGAATCAGTGCTGCCAAGCCCATAGTTTTTTCGGTATACCAACCGAAATCGTATTTCAGCTGTTGGTCTACTCAAACATTTTATATTTCGCTGATTTCTACTTACTATATAATAGTAGAGAAAGTATTGTATAGCACCCAAAAATCCTATGTCAATATTTCACCGGAAATACATGTTTTGAGGCCCATAGATTCAAAAAAGCATGTTTAGAATAAGGTCCGTGTGCGTGTGTGTGTGTGTGTGTGTGTGTGTGTGTCTATGTGTCTGTTCAGTTTGTCTTTCAAGGATGCGACAGGAAGATTTTGAAGAAAATTCCTCCATTTTGGTTTTCTTGAAAATGCCTCTAAAGATTTTGATTAAAATGCTATATGTTTGAGATATTTATGGCAAATGAAATGTATATTTTGAATTTTCTGGCTATAGCCAATGTAGTCCTATTTACTCTGGATGACTTTTGGTAACTCATAAACCGTAAGAGATAGACCAAATCTTACTATACAAAAAATGTAGACCTTGCTAAAACACAATTTACGTCTGAATAATTTTTTTTATAGACTGGACCATTTCGGAGATGATCCTTGTTATTTGTGTGAATTTTTATATTAGCCGTGCAAAGAGAACGGAATTTAAAAGCTTTAAAATATTTGACTATCGCTCAAAGCCTACTGTATTCTAACATTCCCCTTGCACCTACAAGGAAATAAAAAATAACATAATTAGTACAAATGTTTATCTCAACTAACACGAAGAAGATATAGGAATAAGAGTTTGTAAGAATGGTTAGTGCAAGAGTCGAGAAAGTCATGTGAGTGTAACACGTCAGATTTTTTAAAGAGGAGGCATATCTGAAAATGGCTGAAATACACAATTTTTATCACCATCATGTGAAACTTTGTATGTATACGCGCCAAAAGATGTTTGTTAGGTCTGCCAAATTTCACTTTTCTATGTAAAACAGTTTGAACCAAAGCGTTTTTGTTTTCCTGCAATTTTAGTGTAGTATGAGAAATGCCTGCTAATACAGAATATTATTTACTGTAAATAAACTAAACTCAGGCTATACGCTCCCTTTGTGTATGTCTATAGAACTTTTATTTAACTTAGTTAAACGATTAAGGAGAAAAAATGATTGGCAATTTGTTTTCTACTAAGAATTGCGCTACAAGGAGTATTTTGAGCATTAAAAGGTGTAGAAAAATAGAAAGCGAAGAAAATGACTGTCTTAAACGTATAACAATATATATTTTACTCGTTTGGAATTCCCCTGGATCATATGAAGGCCACACCTGCTGTTACAATGTAGCCCTCCCAGAGCAGAAGCTAGTGGTTAAGTTGGTAATTGTATTTCGTCATACCCAAATTAAAAACATGTATTTCTGAGAAATAGAAAATAAACTAAAATATTTGAAATCAGTTGGAAGTAACCTGAGTGGTGTCGAAGGTAAAGTAGACAAACTTGTCTCTCCTAAAACGGGAAATGTGTTGAATAACATCAGTGGATATGATACAATTGATAGATGTGAGAAGTATGTCCTTGGAAAAGAAGGAGGAGGAGAAGAAGGAGGTGGAGGAATAGAAGGAGAGCGAGGTATAGGAGAACAAGGAGTAGGAGAAAAAGGAATAGGAGAAGCAGGAATAGGCGAAGGAATGGGAGGAGAGTGAAAAGAAGAAGAAGAAGAAGAAGAAGAAGAAGAAGAAGAAGGAGAGGTGATAGGAGGAGAAGAAGGAATAGGAGGAGAATGAGAAGAAGGAAAATGAGGAGATTGAGAAGAAGGAAAATGAGGAGATTGAGAAGAAGGAATAGGAGGAGAATGAGAAAAAGGAAAATGAGGAGATTGAGAAGAAGGAAAATGAGGAGATTGAGAAGAAGGAAAATGAGGAGATTGAGAAGAAGGAATAGGAGGAGAACGAGAAGAGGAAGAAGGAGGAATAGGAGGAGAACGAGAAGGAATAGGAGAATGAGAAGGAGGAATAGGAGGAGAACGAGAAGAGGAAGAAGGAGGAATAGGAGGAGAATGTGAAGAAGGAATAGGAGGAGAATGAGAAGAAGAGGAAGAAGGAGGAATAGGAGGAGAACGAGAAGAGGAAGAAGGAGGAATAGGAGGAGAATGAGAAGAGGAAGAAGGAGGAATAGGAGGAGAACGAGAAGAGGAAGAAGGAGGAATAGGAGGAGAATGTGAAGAAGGAATAGGAGGAGAACGAGAAGAGGAAGAAGGAGGAATAGGAGGAGAACGAGAAGAGGAAGAAGGAGGAATAGGAGGAGAATGAGAAGAGGAAGAAGGAGGAATAGGAGGAGAACGAGAAGAGGAAGAAGGAGGAATAGGAGGAGAACGAGAAGAGGAAGAAGGAGGAATAGGAGGAGAACGAGAAGAGGAAGAAGGAGGAATAGGAGGAGAATGAGAAGAGGAAGAAGGAGGAATAGGAGGAGAACGAGAAGAGGAAGAAGGAGGAATAGGAGGAGAACGAGAAGAGGAAGAAGGAGGAATAGGAGGAGAACGAGAAGAGGAAGAAGGAGGAATAGGAGGAGAACGAGAAGAGGAAGAAGGAGGAATAGGAGGAGAACGAGAAGAGGAAGAAGGAGGAATAGGAGGAGAACGAGAAGAAGAGGAAGAAGGAGGAACAGGAGCATGAGAAGGAGGAATAGGAGGAGAACGAGAAGGAGAAATAGGAGGAGAACGAGAAGAAGAGGAAGAAAGAATAGGAGAACGAGAAGAGGAAGAAGGAGGAATAGGAGGAGAATGAGAAGAAGAGGAAGAAGGAGGAACAGGAGCATGAGAAGGACAAATAGCAGAGAACAAGAAGGAGAAATAGAAGGAGAACGAGAAGAAGAGAAGAAGAAAGAACAAGAGGAGAACGAGAAGAAGAGAAGAAGAAAGAATAAGAGGAGAACGAGAAGATGAGGAAATAGAAGAAATAGGAGCAGAACGAGGAGGAATAGGAGGGGAATGAAAAGAAGGAGAAGGTTTAGCAGGAAGAGAAAAACGAGAAGAAGGTGGAGAAGGAGAACCCGAGAAGGAGAAGCAGAGGAAGTGGAAAAGAAACAGAAAGTTTTGCTAACCCGAAATATCTATTGCTTTATTATACATACGCAGCATCTGTTAATATTTATACAAACTTCTCTGTATAGTTCCGGTATAGTTGACCAAAGTCAGTCCTTGAAATTTGAAAACTTGAAATAGAATTTGTAATGTATTGTAATTCAATATCCAGTGATAGAGTTTAAGTGAAATGTGCTGGTAGATCAACGAAGGAAGGTTCATTGTGCGTTTAGGCTATTTAAATAACTTTTAAGGCCATTTGCAATATTCTTTAGGTCATCAAAACATAAAATAGGCCCTAGTAGGAAAAATAGTTCATATAACAGTGAGAAGGAAAGGGCATGTGAATGCAACACAAGATTTTTTTTTTTTTTTTTTTTTTTTCCCAGAGTGGAATGAATTGTAACTTACTAATGCTTTTGTTTCAGTAGGAACCGGCTGTGTTGTTTATTTAGGTTAATAATTGATGACAGTGAAACCAGAGGGCTGAGTCCCGCTTCGTGGGTGTATTTTAATATGGTTGTCTTGGCATCCATGTGTAATTATCAGGAAGACCCCTGCTGTGGGTAGCTGCTAGCGCGGCTGTGTTCAACTGTTCTATCGGCGAACACGTCGTCACAATAAATAAGATATTACTACCAGCTATTCATTCACATAAGTATTTTCACTTCTCTAACTACAGACATAAACATACTTAAAGATTTTATGCAATGACTAAAGCTGGGATTTCTGTGTAATTATATGTTACTTTCTCTACTAGTAAGTAGGGGAAGTATTGTATTCCACCCAAAAATTCTATGTCGATATTTCACCGGAAATACATGTTTTGAGAACCCCTGAGTCAAAAAAAAAAAAAATAGAAAACGGTCTGTGTGTGTGTCTGTGTGTCTGTGGACAGCATAACTCAAAAACGAAAAATCGGTTAAAAACCAAAGTTGGTATTTAAGTTTAATGTCTTTCAAGGATGTGACATGAACATTTTGAAGAAAATAGCCCCACCCTAAACTACCCTTTACATATAACATTTTTCGAAATTTTTGATTTTCTTGAAAATGACTAACTATTTTGATTAAAATGTAATATGTTTGAGATTTTGAACAACATTCCACTACCCTAAACTACCGTTTATATGCAACATTTTTAAAAAAATTTCATTTTCTTGAAAATGCCTCTAACGATTTTCATTAAAATGCCATACGTTTGAGATATTCTGATGACAAATGAAATTTATATCTTTAATTTTCTGGCTATAGCCCACGTAGTCCTGTTTACTCTGGATCACTTTTGAATAACTGGTAAACCGTAAGAGATAGACTACATCTTAATATACAAAAAATGTAGATCTTGCTATAACACACAATATATGTATATATACTTTAGAGTAAGCTATTTCGGAGATATTCCTTGTCATTTGTGTGAGCTTTGGAAAATATACTTCCGTCAAATGGAACATCGTTATTCATTTCTTACATGTTAACTGTACAAAGAAAACGGAATTTAAAAGCTTTAAAATATTGACTAAGATTAGGTAGAATTCAACAACTCTTGATGTAAAATGTTTTGGAATTGAATCTAACAATGGATACTCAAGCATTGTTCGAATAGCGGCAGTATTTTCATCACTAACGCCAGTTCCTGAGCATTCTTCACGAAATGCATCACTAAAAAAATTCGAACACTTTAGAATTCGCGGTACCAAATATAAGTTATTGTTAACTTAAGTGAGGCTTCTTCACGAATGAATTTCTAAGCCATCTTCACATTGTTGAAGTGTTAATGACGATTTAAAATCTTAAACAATGTTCTCCAGTCACATTTATTTTTGGGAGAGCACACAGATATTTAATTCACCAACTATTAGAGCAAATCAAACAAACTACAGGGTAATGAACTAGCAAAACAGAAAGTTGTGGTCCGACATAAACAAAATTCATTGCACGTTAGTAATGTATAAGCATTCTGAAGGTAGTATTGTTTCGCGGGCCCCAGTTTGAGGAACGCCGATTACTACAAGGCCGTTTACTGCAGTGGGTTTGATCTTCAGCCACGTGTGATTATAGGTGCCCTCTGGCGCGGATGGTCACGCTCCGCTCGGTGACGTTTACAAGTGACTGTCGCTCGGAGCACAACAGTGGAATCGAGATTACCTGCCTCTGCGATAAAATATACCATACTCCGTCTTCAATTGTTTACGCAAGTTTTACAGGGATATTTGGGAAACATAACACGGTTAGGTCGCCATTCAGCTGAGCATCACAGACTCTTCCCAAATATAACTAACTGTAAATAGACTCAAAACTGACACACAGTGGAGCTTTAAGCAAAGAAAGGAAGAAAATAACTTTATTCCCAAGGAATCTAATAATGTTTCTTGATATATGATTTGTTGCATTCACATGACTTTCCCTACTCTTGTACTAACCATTTTTTTTTCAAGTGTAGGAAAAATCCCTTTACGGAGCCCCATGTGCTGGGATGGCACAGAGGGGGACTGTGGGCCTCACCCGGAGGTACTACCCACTAAAAACCCTCCACCGGATAGAATTCAGGGAGCAAAGGTAAGGCAGTACCGCTATTGCACCTGCGGATTCAAGGAGAGGGTTTGTTGGCTGGCCGCAAGGGCCGAAGCCAGGTGAGATGGTGCCAGGACGTACACATGGCCGAGGCCCTGAGTACGCCCTTGGGAAGTCTGGTGTGATAGTGAAGGAGAATTAGGTGAAGGATTAGAAGGAATTGTGTGGTGATGTTCAATGCCGCCGACGTCCACGAGTGGGTTGCGTCGGAGGTGCTGTAGTGGCCCCGTAGGGGGCGGCGACTGTTGGGTATCCCTCCTCCAGCATCGTCTGTAGAGCTGCCACCTCTTCCTTAACGAGCCTTCGGAGCGATAGGAGTAGCTCGTTCAGTTTTGACTCCAGAGTCCTCTGGTATCCCGACGCCTCGAGCTTGGTAGGCATAAGAGCCTCCGTGCGCGAGTTGTAGTAATCCATGGTGTCACTGAAGTCTTTGAAGATTTCTTCTGCGCTGTCGAATCTTGCGTGAAGGTTGGCGATCTCTGCCTGGAGGTCCTCCAGCTTCTGGAGGATTAACGTAGCAGAGGTGGAGATCTCAATCTGCGTGGCGTCGGCTTTCTTGCTCTGGTCACCACTGTCTTGCGGCAGGGAGGCCCTGCGCTGACCGGTGGTGACCGCGGCTTTCGGCTGAGACGGTGTTGGCGTTTTTCTCATCGGGCAGCAAGCTTGCCCGGTGAAGTGATCATGCCCCCAGCAGGAAGCGCAGAAGCGGCGACGTCTGGAGAGGTCGTGCTGGGTGCAGGAGGCAGTGGTGTTAGGTGCCCCACAGTAGTGGCACCGTGGAGCTGCGGCACATCCCGCTTCGTTGTGCCCGTACAGGCAGCAGCGACGGCAGGGTGGAGTGAATTCGGCCCGGCTCGGTTCGATCCGTAAGGACTCCCCGAGAAGTTCCAGGCCGGTGTCGAGTGCTGCGTCGTAATGCGCCTTAACGGTGAAGAAGAGGCGCACTAGTGGAGTGGGGCCTCTCTTAGACTGTATGCGTGTGACCCTCGAAATTGAGGGCCACAGTTTCGCAGCATAGCCTTTGAGAAGCTGCGTCGGCAGGTGATGCGGGACGCCCACTAACACGGCACTGTAAGTGCCGCGGTGTTGTGTGTGCGATCCCGGTGAAGCTGTAGTTTTGTCGGCGGAGGTCTGTGGTGTATCTTCCGGTATCGTCTGGCTGGACTGGCCGGCCGAGGCGGTGTTGACTGGTCCATGCGTTCGGCTGGAAACCGGCGCCGGGGGTGGAGAAGTTCTCTCCTCAGAGCGCGTCGAGCTGGGCGAGCCAGTTGTTTCGCGGCTTCTTAGCTACGGATGTGGCAGGAGTAGCCGGTGTGGTCCTCTTCTTAGCACGGCGGTTCTTTCCCATGTTGTCAACTCGAAGTCTCGAGGCGAAGTGACTAACCATTCTTACAAGTTCTTATTTATATATCTTCTTCGTGTTAGTTAAGATAAACATTTGTACAAATTACCTCATTGCTTATTTCCTTATAGGTACAAGGAGAATATGGGAATACAGTAGGCTTTGAGCGATAGTCAAATCTTTTAAAGCCTTCAAATACCGTTCTCTTTGCACGACTAACATACAAAAACGAATGACGATGTTCCATTTGACGAATGTTTGTTTTTAGAAATGGTCCACTCTATAAAAAACTTTTTGTGGTTTTAGCATGATCAACATTTTTTTACAGTACGATTTGTTCGATCTGTTACGGTTTACCAGTTTTGCAAAAGTCATCCAGCTACATGGGCTATGTCCAGAAAATTGAAAATATAAATTTCATTTGACACAAAAATATCTTAAATAGACGGCATTTTAGTCAAAACTGTAAGAGCCATTTTCAAGAAAATCAAAATTTTCGACAAATTTTCCATGTAAAGGGTAGTTTAGGGAGGTGCTATTTTGTTCAAAATCTTCGTGTCACATCCTTGTAAGACATTAAACTTAAATACCAACTTCGACTTTTCGTTTTTGAGTTATGCTGTCCACAGAAGACAGACACAGACACACACACACACACACACACACACACACACACACACACACACACACACACACACACACACACACACACATAGACGCGCGCGCGCCTTTTTCTAAATATGCTTTCTTTTTGGATTCAGATGGCCTGAAAACATATATTCCCATTGAAATCTTGACATCGAATTTTTGGGTGTAATACAATACTTCCTCTATTTACTATACATAGCAGAGAAAGTATAAAAAAATCTGCTATGTTTGTACCGTAATATTTCTCCTCTCTTAATATCCACAATCTAGTACTATATTTCTTTACGCTAGTCGTAATAACCATTAAGAAAGGTGAACTTGTACAAAATGTTCCCCAGATATGACATATTCTAACAAATGAAGAAAACACCAGTTACTGCTATTCACACTTTACTGCCTTTTAGTCAGTTAGCGTAGTGCTAACGTTACACTCAGAACTGCCGAATCACAAATAAGAACTGTCAGATTGAACTGCTAGTCGGCACGACTCCTCAACGCTTCGTATACGTCTTTTTTTCCTCCCCCCCCCCCCCCCCGGTGCTTGGCAGCGACTTATATATCCTTAGACAGAGGGAAAGTTCTGGAGGTAGAATATTCGGGAGTGCCTGTGGCGGAACGGTCCAGAAACCGCACCGCCATGTAATAGCTATTGTCTCGTACGCTCCTATTGTTGTCGGCGGCCTGTGGCGGAACGGTCCAGAAACCGCACCGCCATGTAATAGCTATTGTCTCGTACGCTCCTATTGTTGTCGGCGGCAGGTCGTTAGGCCAGGCAGGCGACTGGCTGGGTCCCCCCTCCCCAGTGTAGGCAATCAGATGCGGCGGGCGCGGTGACGCAATTAACCTAACACATGAACAATTACAATTATAATAACAATGTTTTACAAGTTCCACTACATTACTCTCACTTCATGTAGCTTCTCGAAATGTTAATCATTAACTTTACACTGCAATTAAATTCTGTATTTCCTCCCTCTGAGTAAACGAAACAAGTTATGACTCAGATAAGCATATAAATGAATTAAATGTCATAAACCAGACAATATTTGCAATCATATGTGTTCCCCTGACCTGTGCTTTTATAATAAGATCGTAACATACGATACCTGCACAGAGTTACAATAGTTTCGAAGTATTACTGGCCTGGAGCACGGAAATTTGCTGCTTTGGGTGAAATGGATTAATGAATTTTACATAGTTGGTAAACCGTAAGAGACAGACGAAATCTTGCAAACTCGTTTAGCGCTTAAACTAAGCACTACAGAAAAAAACTTTCCTTAACAAAAAGTGTTTAAAATAATGTTGTCTATCAGATCCCAAAGTTTGTGGGCCTAATTTTGGGACACTTATAGGTTAATCTTCGTCTACTTGGCACACATTTACGACAGTGTTCCCTTAACAAAGCCCCACGATCTAAGCATGCAATTGCTTAATCCGCTATCGCTGAATCGTTGATTTGTCGTGAAAGCAAGCACTTCTATGTGATTCCTTAACGTGTTGTACATTTCCGGCCACGTGTGAAACTGGAAACGGTGACCGTTTCCTTAAAGTTCTTTGACGTGTCCTCCATTAGCATTTCCACGTAATATACGAGCCGAGCGGAAAGTCATTGCCTAGGTGCCACTTTTTATATCCCTGGCGGTCTGCTTTTATATGGTAACGGATTTCGTGAGAAATTGCTCCGGTTCTTACAAAACTCAGTATGTGCGCGCTAATGCACAGGGCTGGTAAAGCTCATTGTAAGAATGCAGCCAACACCGGAAACATGTACTCCATCAGAGGCTGGGGAGTTTCCATAGGCTCTGCTAAGTAGAAAACCTAACAACAGGCAATGTCTTGGCCTAACTGACCAATTACGCTGAGAAACTTATATCACTTGCACAATATTGACAACATACTAATAATAATGGAACAATATTTAACTATACTTACCTTCTCTACTACGTATAGTAAGTAGAGGACGTATTGTATTCTACCCAAAAATTCGATATCGAGATTTCCCCGGAAATATATGTTTTGAGATTCCCTGAATCCAAAAAAAATTACGTGTGTGTTGTGTGTGTGTGTGTGTGTGTGTGTGTGTGTATGTCAGTCTGTGGACAACATAATTCAAAAACGACAAGTCGGTTAAAAACCAAAGTTTGTATTTAAGTGTAATGTCTTTCACGGACGCAACACGAAGATTTTGAAGAAAATAGTCCCACCCTAAACTACCCTTTACATGTAAGATTTTTCCAAAATTTTTATTCTCTTTAAAATGGCTATAACGATTTTGATTAAAATGCCATATGTTTGAGATATTTTGATGACAAATGAAATGTATATCTTGAATTTTGTGGCTATAGCCCCTGTCGTCGTATTTACTCTGGACGACTTTTGAATAACTCGTAAACCATTAGAGATAGACCAAATCTTACTGTACCAAAAATGTAGGTCTTGCTAAAATACATAATTTATGTCTAAATAAATTTTCTTGTAGGGTGAACCATTTTGGAGATATTCCTTATTATGTGTGTGAGTTTCGGAAAACAAATCTTTCGTGAAACGGAACATCGTTGTTCATTCATTCTGTCTGTCTGTCTGCCTGTGTGTCTGTGGACAGCATAACTCAAAAACGAATAGTAGGTTAAAAACCAGTGTTGGTATTTAATTTTAATGCCTTTCAAGGATGCGACACGAAGATTTTGAAGAAAATAGCCCCACCCTAAACTACCCTTTACATGGAAAATATTTGGAAAATTTTTATTTTCTTGAAAATGACTAACGATTTCGATTAAACTTTCATATGTTTGAGATATTATTGTGAAAAATGAAAGGTATATCTTGAAGTTTCTGGCTATAGCCCCTGTAGTATTTATTCCGGACGACTTGCGTAACTGGTAAACTCTTAGCGATAGACCAAATCATACTATATAAAAAATGTAGATCTTGCTAAAACACACAATTTAAGTCTGCATACATTTTTTTTTTACAGGGAACCATTTCGGAGATATTCCTTGTTATTTGTGTTAGTTTCCGAAAACTTTTAGTGAAATGGAACATCGTTGTTCATTGTTTTGTGTTAAGGGTGCAAAGAGAACGGAATCTCAAAGCTTTAAAACATTTGACTATCGCACAAAGCCTACTGTATTCCAATATTCCCCTTGCACCTACAAGGAAATAAGCAATAAGATAATTTGTACAAATGTTTGTCTTAACTAACACGAAGAAGATATAGGAATAAGAGTTTGTAAGAATGGTTAGTACAAGAGCAGAGAAAGTCTTGTGAGTGCAACACAGCAGATTTTTTAATTTGCTGCTAAGCCTATTTTGTATGTCTACTTTATGTTTTTTAAGGACCGTTGCACCGATTACTAGTAATGATGACAAAGCACCTTTTGGATCAGACCTTACCATTGAGTGTGCGGTTAGAAGGGTTTCAGGAACTGAATGCGTTCTAGGAAATGATTATTGCAATCTTATCAGTGGAGTTTTCCACTCAAGATCAGGGTCCTTGGGGCACACTTCAAACTTTTATTTTATATCGTATTTGCAACTGATATTTGTAGCAAAAACGCACGACAAACGACATTTAGTCATGACCGAGCAAAACAACTTTAGAGAAACTGCGGTTTTCAGCAACAACATTTATTGCAAAATGACAGCAGACATAGATAAAATTTGCAGCTGTTGGGTTTATCATTGCTATGCAGGGAATTTAACACTACATTCACTAACTTTTTATTGGAAACAAGAATGTTTAGGAATGGTGATTTTTAGCAAATAATAATAAAAGCTCGTAGTATTATTTTCTTTAGGGTGGCGGTAGGGTACTGCTTAACAAACGGCAGACCTGGGCTCGATTCCCGGTATTGGTGTGGGGATTTTCTCCCACTGGGAGACCTTATTCGGGGTGCATTCAGCCTTGTTAGGTCCCTGAAGGGCAAGGAGAGGCTGCTGGCCGCTATAGAGGGACCGGGGCATTGACCAAGTCCCATCCTCCAGTGTGCCCCCACTCGTGACACCTGTAGCGGGTAGAGGTGGGAGATGCAGTGGTCGGGCGGTAGGCCGTGGACCTGAAAGGGTTGTTCCACTACGTTAGTAAAGTAGAAGTATCGTATTCCACCCAAAAATTCTATGTCGAGGTTTCACCGGAAATATGTTTTTGAGCCCCCTGAATGAAGAAAAAAAGGTTTTTTAGAAAAACGTCAGCGCGCGCGTGTTTGTCAGTCTCTGCCAGTATAACTCGACAACGAAAAGTCGATTAAATACTTAAGTTGGTATTTAAGTTTAACATCTTCCAAGGATACGACAGGAACATTTTGACGAAAATTGCTCCACCCTAAACCACCCTTTACATGGAAAATTTTGATTTTGTTGAAAATGACTACGGATTTTGATTAAACTGTCATATGTTTGAGATATTTTTAAGTCAAATGAAATGTATATCAGCCCCTGTAGTCGTATTTACTCTGGATGACTTTTGTATAACTGGTAATCCGTAATACATAGACCAGATCTTACTCTACCAAAAATGTAGATGTAACTAAAATACACAATTTATATCTGAATAAATTTTTTTGAAGAATGGACAATTTCGGAGATGTTCCTTGTTATGTGTGTGAGTTTCGGAAAACGTATAAACTTTCGTGAAATGGAACATTGTTGTTCATTTTTTATATGTTAAGTGTGCAAAGAGAACGGAATCTGAA